>JAPMOQ010017299.1:2964742-2993956 GCA_026543055.1 Argiope trifasciata
TAAATTTAAGAAATGTACAATTATTCAAATTAACAAAATAATTAGAATTACTGAATCGCTTTGGTGCGGTACTATTTCTATCTGTCTTGAGATTAAAGAGTAATATAAAAAGCTATTAATTTAAATTTGCTGAATGTATTATTAATTTCAAAAACGCTAACACAATTTGGAATAGACTGACCGAATCTTTATACTGCAATAGTGATGAAATCAAACGATTCTAATCTAAATAGAAAATGATATTAAATAAATGATGCAAAGTTTAAAAATCAACGGAAAAGACCTTATTAAAGATTTGATGTGATTTATGCGACTCCAGAATTTAAAGAAAACATGGAATTAAAAATACACAACTATTCAAATTAATAAAAGAATTAAAATTACTGATTATGGATATCCTTCTTTTTGCCATAGATGGATGGATGGATAGTGGGATTTAGTGGCGCAAGAGCTATATTTGACTACACAGCGCCAGTCATACGGTTTGTATTTGTCTGGAGTTTATGGCATGGTCTGGAGTTATGGAGTCATGGCCAGTCGTATGGCTAAAATATAAAAAGTGTTTTAATGTGATTGTAGAATAATCTAATAAGTTATTAATTAAATTTTATTGAATGCCTCAATAAATTTTTAAATCGGCAAATAAAATTTAGAATAGACTTACTAAAACTTTGCATTATGCTTATAATGAACACAAATTGTTCTAACCTAAATAGAAAACGTTAATAAATAAATAATGCAAAGTTTAAGAATCATCAGAAAAATATTCATTAAACATTTAATACAAAATATATGGTTGTAGAATTAATTCTTTGTTTCTTTAATTCTCAAGAGGAGATCATGAAAAAAGCTACTATTGACTACTAAAAAAATTAATGTAATAAATTATTAATTAAAATTAATTGAATGCATTATTAACTTCCGAAAGGCTGATAAAATTTAAAATCAACTTATTGAATTTTTGTACTATATTTTTAATGAATTTAAACGACTGTAATCTAAATAGAAACCGATATTAAATAAATAATATAAAGTATAAGTATTAATACAAAAAAAAACTTTATTAAAGATTTCATGTGGAATCTATAACTTTAGAATTTTAAAAAATACGAAATCAAAAATATACAATTACACAAATTAACAAAAGAATTAGAATTACTGAATCGTTTTGATGCTCTTTCTATTCATCATGTGACTATAAAATATTATAATAAATTATTGTTTAAAATTCTTTAAAAATATTTATTAATTTCAAAAATGCTAATACAATTTAGAATAAATTAACTGAATCGTCGTATTGAGATAATTATGAAATCAAACGATTCTAACCAAAATAGAAAAAGATATCAAATAAATAATGCTTTAGAAGTTTAGGAATCATCGAAAATGCTTTATTAATGATTTGACGAGGTTTACCCTGCAACTCTAGAATTAAATATGTACAATTATTCAATTTTACTAAAACAATTAAATTTACTGAATTGATTTATCTGTTTAGTTTTTATTTGTCATGTGATTATGAATGAATCTATATTTTACTTTGGTAAATTTCTTTGAACTTTAGACTACTGCCACAAATAAAAATGTGTCTTTCTATACAGAATTTTTTTTATTTCATTCAACCGAACCCCATCAAGCGAGATAATCTCATTCGAGCACTCTGCAAAGAGTTCCACAATAAAAACCTTAGAACGCTTGTGTAAAAGAGCGGGGGAAAACGTTCTCTCCGCCGAAACATTCTCCTTCAACTCATTTCCAACTTCCTTAAAGATAAGTTATAGGAAAAGCTAAGCTCAGCTATAAAATATGCGGGTACATAAAACTGGTTAAAAGTGCAAGAATTCTTTGTTCGAGGGAAGTGAGTGCAGCAGAAGAGTAACAACTCAACATGACAAGGGGTTGAGAGAGGGCTTTTGTTTCTTCTCCCATCTCTTTTTACCTCGCAGGAAAACGCAATGTTCCAGAATGCAGATAGCTCCGAGATTAATGGGGCGAGGCGTCCCCGCATACTGCTGCAAAAGAAACACAATGGAAGTTTAAATGTCAAGCTGCTTTCGCGACATTATAGATCCCCGGAGAAATCCCGCTTTTGTTAAGCGGAATATTATCAAGCAAATTGATACGTGTTAAGTTCCTGTTTTTAATAATTCAGAAGGAATTTAGAAGGCACTTGGTAGTGAATTATTTTAATTAACAAATGGGTATAAAATATGATAATGAAATATTTGAATTTAATTGTAGAAGAAAAAGGCAAAGGAATTTATATCTTATAATTTTGAACGAGCAATTCTTTTACATGTTACCACTAAAGTCTAGAAATTAGTTAATCTTCAGATCAGCTAGTTATTAGGGTAATTTCTTAAAGCGTGAAAAATTGTTCATAATCACCTTAGCTAGGTAATCTGAGAATTATTTATTTAGTCTGTATGTTACCTATTAAGCCCTCGTTAAAGGGGAAATAAGATTTTTGCTGGAATGACAGCGACTTTTCTGTACCCTTAAATTAAATGCAGTTAATTTAATTTTCGATTCTTAACAAATCAAATAATTACAATCAAACAATCAATTCATTAGTTGATACAATTAATCATCAATTAGTTGAAAAACCATAATATAAAGAATTAAATGATCCAGTATATTATTACTATTAAGGGAATGAATTTGTGAAACATATGATAGAATTATACTTATTTATTGACTATCTAAATATTCACGACACTTTGAATTGATTTATGACACTGGATTTTGTGAAAAGCACACTAATTTGTGGTACCTTTAGATTTGCAATCATATTTTTTTGAAACCCTACTTGGTACGAAGGGATTGATTTATTGCTGTTATTGAATTGGCATATAATAGTTATAAAATATTAAAATTTGGCGTGTATTTAGCATTTTTTCTGAATCTATTGTATGATCATTAGAGAATGTTTTAGTGATTAATCCTTAGAATGTCATCAAATCTGCAAAAAAAGGAAAATAGAATTTGAGTTTCAGGCCCATTCTCCTCAACCGCCTGTAAAATTAATTTGTCTTAAAACTGCATTTAATGTCCCAAAATCATGTATCAAATTCAATTTATTTAAGTTATTATATCTACATGCTGTACAGTCAACAACTTGTTAAATTTCGCTCAAAATTTGATAGCAATCTGCACTAAAGATGTTAAATCTGTGCACCGAATTTTATCTATCTATCTAACTCTCTTTCTATAGTACCTACGAGCTAACTTACATTCGAACAGTCGTACAGACAGGCTTCCTCTGAATAGATTTTGCTCGAAATTTGCAAATTTGGTATAAAAACAGTATACTAAATTTTATTCGCCTAATTCAAAACTATTTTGAATTATCTTTGTCGCAGACAGGCAGAAAGATGGCTATTTTACGAAATTATGTTTTTCGAACTCAGGAAAGTCTAAGAGAAGGAGATTTGCCAAAATCTAGAGTTTGAATTTTTCTACCATTTCTATTCCTTCTCTATACTTCGTATACTAGAAAGTAAAAAGAACTTTCGTATTATTTCAAAACAGAAAATCAATTTAATTAAACCTAAACTCAACTAATCTAATCCTTTAGAGTACCATGATTTCTGAAAAAGGTTCGACCCTGACGTATTTATTTCTACAATAATTTCGAGATCTACGGATTAATTCATTGATTAGATGAATCTTAGATGAAATAGGGTCTAGTCGGTGACTCTTGAGATGGAAAGACAGAATTAATAGAAATCTCAATATACAAAATTTATGTATGTATCAAATAAACAGAAATTTCAATGTAAGAAAAATATTGCCGTATTTACATCATTATCTTGTACACAAAAACTGTGTGCAGTTTATTTATTAAAATTTTAAAAAAATATTTTAAAAAATTAAAGTGCCAAAGAAATTTATCTTTAAAAAATACCAGATAAGGATTTTAAAAAATTGCTAATTCATTCATGTAAAAATACTGTATTTTCTATATTACATTTCCTTTTTTATTTTTATTTAAATAATTGTATTAAGCTGAATATCTCCTTCATGCTTTAGTGTCCATCAAATACCCATAGTTACCATAAAAAATGTGAAATTAATTTAAATTTAAAATAAAAATCTCGCTATGGAGTTATAAATTAAACAATAAGATTAAACAATAAGATTAAACAATATAGATTAAACAATAAGAATAGAATTCACTTACTTCGGTGTCCTGGTGTAGGTGTAGCGCATCTTCCTCGTGGTCGCGGTGTCCTGGTTCGGGCATAACTGTTCTTCCTTCTATGAGGTGTGTGAATGTGCCCTCCTGTAAAAAGGGGTTGTGAAAGCGAATGAGTGATGCGTTAGTGATACAGTCATGCTCTTGGCCCTAGTTAGCTCTACTAAAATATGAAACATTCCTTACCAGCTTAAATTGCTGTCTTCGTAACAGCTGGCTAGTCCATGGCAAATGCCATAAGAAACAACCCATTTCACTCACCAATAAGTTTTCTTTGCTTCCGATTTTCTGAAAGTGTCTATTCTGTTAAAAGTCGTCTAAACTGTTTTTTTCTTCTCTAATTTAAACTATAGTTCTTCTTTTCTTCTTATAAACAAAGTCATTGATCGCCTTATGATTGAAATGTGCATACTTTATTTTTATGAAATTTTATTATATATATAGAAAATGTTTTATACTGGGGTTGCAAAATTACGGAAAAATTTCCTTATTTAGAAATGTTTGATGAATTGAAAGATCGATAAATGGAATTATTATATTCATTCTCAAACAAATTTATCTCATTTTTACCTCTTTTATGTAGAAATGGAAATTCTGTGCATTAAATTCTACAATTTTTAAACGATCTTAAGGTAAGAAATAAGTAATGTGTTTTATCATATCGGTATTTGTCAATTGAAATTGATGAATTATATCTTATCACACAAAATGAAGTATTATTTTAAATTTTACAACAAGCATGGATCATTCTGCAGATTGAGAGATAGGCCCTAGAGAGTTCGAACTCGAAGCTTTTAACCTCCGGTGAAATCAGGTGATAAGGGTGATTGAAACTATTCAATAAGAGGTTATGCAAGAGATTTAATTATATTAATTAATGCATGGATAATAGTTACTTATTTAGCATTGATGGATCATTCTAATTGATTGTCTGTGCATGCAAAGTTGAAGGATTAACTGGTTACATCGGTTCATTCGTCATGGCTAGATTTTATGGGAAGATTTTATTTATTTATTTTAACTCAAAGGAACTAAATTGGGTAGTTTAATTAAGGCAGCTATTAATTCGCATTTTAAAATATCATAAGCTTTCAACCGAAGCAAAAATTGGAGAAATCAGTATAGTGATTGGAGCTGGAGGACTCCGAAAGGTTTATTTTCAATGGAGAATGAAAAGTGATCTAACTTTTCGGAAATGTTCTAGAAAATGGATGTGGGAGGAAAGCCTAGTTGGAGCAAAACTAATGATTTGTCAAGAAGTAGTAAATTTTTATATAAAATAAACAATGGACTGTGCCACTACTTTACCCATACAGAATGAACTATAAAATAATATTTTCGAAATTGGGTAAGAGGGATAGGTGCCTTTTGATGACTTCTGTATGGGTCATGAGCTTTAATATAAAAATTGGTGCAGTATTTAGCACAGGGGAGTTTCCTGATTTTTACCATACAGAATAGACAGCTCAACAAGATGTTCATGATTTGTTTCGAAAACGAGGAAGAAAAGGAGACAGATAACTATTGATGGTATTATTAAGAGATAGTGGATTTTCATATGATATAAAAGTTTACATGGTTGGTGGCTAGGACTAATGTATTAATTTTTTCGAATTCCTAATTGCTTTAAAAACATAGATTATTTATTTTAATGAAACATTTAACGCTCATAATTTAGAAATAAAAATTTTATAATTTTATTTATTTATATTTCACAATAGCCTCCATTTTTGACCAGATCGGGCTACTTTGGATAATAGGTTATTTAATTTCAATTAAATATTTCAAACATATTTGAATTAATTATTAAATATTAAGATAAATCTTGGTGCTTTTCAGCATTACCTTCGAAATTTATTAATGCAAGAGGCTGCCTTTTATACCATACAGAATTTTTTATTCACACCAATTTCGTAGTTCTACAAATTTTTAACGATATTTTTAGTTAATTTCCAACAATGGGTTACGTTATTGTCCTGAAATTCAAACCATCTTCATTATTTAATCAAATATTTAATCGTGTTGTGTGTCACTCTTGAATTTTTGAATAATAAAGAAAGATTTTGTTTGGTATAAACGTAGTTAAGATTACAAGATGAATAAAAAGCGAATAGCACAAAATTTAGAAAATATATGAACCGGTTATTTCCGCTTTTAATGGCGCTATGATATTATGGAACTAATTTTCATTAGAAAGTTTCATGCACACAATAAATGGTGTTTTAATAAGACAATGACATGGCTTTACTGTCTGATAATTTGGCGGAATAATGGTTATGAAGTTATATCTAATGGATTTATCCAAAATAAAATGTAACCAATATTTCCAGATAACTCACAATTTGCCAAAGCTGATTCATTATTAATAGATATAAAGATTTCTTTAGCCTGTCTTCTAGCATAAAGGTATTCCGTCATCCCAGTGTTCTGAGCTTCCTGGGTTGAAGTCCAGGTTTGGGCATGGTTGTTCATCCTCTGTTCTATTTGTGAGATGTGTGAATGCACCCTCCTGTAAAAAAGTGTTGTGCAAGCGAATGAGTGATGCATGTGCGTTTCAAAGTCGTACTCTTGGCTCTAGTTGGCGCTACTAAAACAAGAGACGCACACTATTGGTTTAAATCGCTGTCTTCGTAACAGCGGGCTTGACCAATCGCAAGTGCCATAAGAAACAACAAATAACAAGATTTTTTTTATTGGTAGAAAGTTAGGGTTGTTTTTAACTATGAAAATAAAGATTTATTCTAGATTTAACCAAATTTTATACGAATGCAAACAAAGAAAAACAATTTTTAGAAAGTTTCAAATAAATTGCAATGCAATCGGCGAAAAAAAAAATAACTGTCATTACCAAAACTTTTTCAACGGAATTCTTAATTTCGCGTTGATAGTTTCTTGCAGCAAGTAATGCATAACAAGATGAAGTGGCGTCTCTTTCCGTTTCATAAGCACATTTACCACCGGCATCACAACAGAAATTTGATTTTAAAGAGCTTCCCTTTACTCTCGCATGCATTATCTGGAAAATGATGTTTGGACGTCTTCGTTGAGTTGATTGAATTTGTACATTTCTGGAACCTCCTCGGGCTCCTTATTTGCTGGCTCTTAAGTCATCGGCTCTCTCAATTTAAAAGTAAATTCAAAATTAGAACTTGGTTCGGAAAGTTGAAATAATCTGAAATTCATAACAACAATGTTAGTGCAACTATTTTTTGAGCGAATGGCATTTAATGTAAGGTTTTAAAAATGGATACAAATGGTATAAAAGTGAATAGTGGAGTAGGGGATTAAGTAAACTAAATTTAGAAAGAGAAATCTCAATTCCTTCATCTAATTCGACAACAAAATGGAATTATTTTTTTTAAATTCTGTAATGTAAAGTAAATGGATATTCTAGTTTTTTTAAAGTTTATTTTATATTTTGATGATAAGAAATAAAACGAAACAATAATCATTTGCAAAAGTCATAGTGAATTTTTTTTTATAAACCTATTTTGTATTACTGACGACTAGCCGCCTTCGGCCACCAGATGGTTCGCCATGTGTAATGCGTTCTAAAATTTTCAATTAAATCACATATTCATTAGCCAAAATTTAAGAAATAGTTAAAGTTAAAAGATTCAGTTATTAGTAGTTAAAGAGTCGGTAACTTTATTCGGAAAAACTTTTTGAGTTTAATGCTCTAACAATTTATCGATTATGCTTCCAAAATATTAAAAATGTTTTTTTTTCTGTGATATTGCCAAAATGTTAAATATGTTTTTTAAAGAAAGCGAAAAAGGGAAAAAAATTTTGAATTAAAGATACAGATATTGCAAACGATTATAAAAATATGCCATTAAGTCGGGATTTCAATACATATTCTGTCTAAATTCCATCAGGTTTACTGTAAACAAAGATAATTTATGGAATTAATGATATAGATATTGCAAACAATCATAGAAACCATTGCTTTCCATTTATTTTTTAAGAAAATATCACATTTTATGTTTCTTTTATTTTATCCGGTCACGTGCTAAAAGTTGCATATCTTTAGATTTGATTCGCGATGATAGTTTTTTTTTATTCGAACTTCCAGCATTCTTTTATTTTATCAGGTCACGTGATAAAAACATGGTTAAAATATATCTTTAAAAATTCGTTAAAAATAGAAGCTAAGTCATAAATTAAAAAAACTGATACCGTTAGAAAGCTAATTTTTTTATCTTTAAATTGATGTTAAAATCATGTTTGTTTAATAATATTTTCGGAAGTTATAGCGGAAAAACGTCGAAATTTAGCTTAAATTTTAATTAATTCAAATTGTAATGAAAAATTCGAAAAAAGGGCTCCAAGGTGCACATTCCCGATCTCCAAGGTATACATGTACCAAATTTGGTAGCTGTAGGTCCAATGGTCTGGCCTGTAGAGCGCCAACACACACACACACACATTGAGTTTTATTATAAGTATAGATTATTTCTAATCAAATTGCTTATGCATGATTTGTTTTATTTTTATGCCCGGAAAAAAAGAATGATAAACCAATTTTTCTAGGCATAAATACATTTTATTTTTTCATCCTAATGAAGTCAAATCCCATGACAACACACTTCCCTTAAAAGTATAACTTTGAGGACAATTTTTCGTTTAAATACATATATTTTTTGTGGCACTCTAAACTCCGGGGAACCAATCTCTGTTTTTCCTTCCTATTTCTCATGTATACTGCTCTGTTAGTACAGGTTGTTTCCAGTTTCGGACAGAACACGCCAAGATGAGTATTTTAATATACAACATGTTGGGTCGTCGAATGTAGTGCCATAGTCTAATTAATGTATGAAGTCTGTGTTATGAAAACTTGAAGAAATGGGGGGAAAACCCAAATGAAAATCAGTGTTAATTGAGAACTTTCAATGCAATAGATTTTCGAAATGTCGGCTGTTCGAAAAAATTACATGACGAAGTCTGGAATTGAAAATCTCAGTTTTCTGCAGAATATGTGTTCCAATTTCCTTGACTTCCAATTGTTCCAATTGTTGCTTTAAAGTCGTCCAATGCTGAGGACTATGTGAGATATACTGTGTCTTTCTACCGCCCCTCAAAAAAGCCGCATGTGTGTAAAGACCCACAGAATAAGGTGGCCACTCTATAGATTGTATGTTTTCGCAATGGAATCATCCCGATCTGCCTAAATGTTCAGATAATGTTTCGATCAGAAAATGCTCAGCTAAGAGAACGAAGTTTAATCTCAGGGCAGTGTCTCATCTTGTATAAACCAATAATCCCTTATTTTTCATAAATACTTTTAAGCGTCGTGCCACCGTTTATGCTGTAGTGACAAGAAATTAAGGGAAGTTTTCATGGTTTGCAATCGTCGTATCCGTCATAATTTGGAATACAAAGTGTCGGATTCGTAATTAATGTTCTTCGTATACAGTAAAAGCTCTTTATTCGCGGGGTATAGGTTACATAAATATGCCGAGAATACAGAAACTGTGAATACGGAATGGTAATTTATACGGGATTATAGGGGATACGTTCCTTGGTGATAAAATAAAATAAAAAACAAATATATAAAAAATCAATTTAATTGAAGTTTTTTAACATTTTGAATAACTATCTTGAGGCTTAGGCAATTGTTTGAAGAATTTTGTAACTTTCTCTTGCTTGGCAGTTTTCTGATACGCAGCAGTCGCATTAGCAATTTGCTTCTTAAAAATAAGACTTCGTTCCATAGACGTTCATAGAGAAATCGCAAAACTCATTTGCCATTCTTAAACCTTCACTAAGATTTTTCAAATTATATATCCCCTTTCCAGTGCTTGTTGAAGCCTCTTCTTCAATGGGCTGTGAATTTAACATTTCCTCCAAGTCGGTTTCAGTCAGATCATCATCTTGCGATTCAAGCAATTCCTGAATTTCACTTGATTCTATCTGTTCGGACCCATCTCGTCCTATTCTATTCGCGATTTCGGCTATGTTTGCAGTTTGCATTTAACAACATACTTTAGACAAAGTTGTAATAAGAGCTATTTTACTTTTTTATTAGTCCATTTCATGGCATTTACAAAGGATATTGGGGTGGATACCTATTGGAATCATTTTATTATTATGTATGTACTTATTAGATCCGCGAATGAAGAAATTGTTAGCCGAGAATATAGGAATTGGATAGACTTTTTTAAATCCGAGAATAGTTAAAACGCGAAGGAAGGAACCGCGAATAAGGAGCTTTTACTGTATATAGATTATATGCTATATTTGGGAATTCCACGTGTTATATATCAAAATACTCGTCTTGGACTGTTCTATCCGAATCTATAAATATTAGATGATGCATGCTTTGTGGAACGCCCTGTAAATAAAATGCTTCTTTTTTAATAATAGAAAAAACAATGGGATTAAATATTTGATAAAACATAAATGTTTAGATTCCATTGTAATATGAAAACTCTATTGAAAATTGAACAAACAAATTTTTAAGGTATGGTTAAATTCGAGAAAAAAACCCTTTTTAGTTAATTTAATTTGATTAAAAAAAGATAATTTCTAAATTTAGAAATAATCATTTTCATACAGCTATGGTGTTGATCGTTATCACACAGAATCACCAAACTATTTCATAATAAATTAAAATTCTAGTAAAAATTTCGATTAAAACGCTCTGAGGTTCTAAATAACATCTTTATCTACTTAATTTAATATCTCTTAATCAAAATGTCTAGCTTAAAAAGGCCCAACATTATACGTGCACAAATGATTTGTTTTTGTTTTTGTTTTTACTTTTATTAAATATTAAAAAAACAGAGCTAAATTCTTTTATTGAAAAATATTTGAGCCAAAGCAAAGACGCAAGAGAGCTTCTAGTAAAATAAGCTAAATAAATTGGAACTTACATCGAATTTATAATTCATTTCAATTTGCATAAGAGGCTTGCGAATATTAATTTTTTATGACATTTGTACTACAGATTAATTTGCAATTCTTCAATTGCATGGTTTTGTTTTCCTCAATAACCTGTAAGCTTCGAAATCTTTCCTTGAATTTTAAATATTTTATTTGTTGATGCTTTGAAATTCAACCCATTTTTATTGTTGAATTAAATATTTAATCGTGAGATTTTCTTCAGTTGCTGAAAGATTTAAAAAAAAAAGATTCTATTTATCACTTGTGCATTTATAAGAGTAACAATAAAGTAAAATTATAATAAAATGGAAAACAACAACAAACGCAAGTAGAAGATAGAATATAAAATTTTAATGACATTATGCTATCATTCGACTTCTTTAGAAGGGTCCATGTACACAATAATTATAAAAAGTACAAATTCATTAAAATAATGTATATCTAGTATTTATACAAGGGCTATTCAAATGAAAAGGTACGAAACGACACTGTGGATATGTGAAGAACTTTATTCATATTATACACTATAGGCATAAGCACAACGATCCCATTGATGAACGAGCCAAAGAATTCCTTGCTCCCAGAGTTCCTACAGCCGAGACGAGACTCAGTCCTTAACAGCGTCCTTGAGTTTGCCATCCGAGTTGAAGCCTTTCCTTTCAGATGTTTTTTCAGAACCATTAATTCCGATGTGTGACTATGAGACATTCCGAAAACTACGCAGATCCACCAAGAACAAAAGACTGGGGCTACTCTCGATAAGTGCTGTCATTCTCCTTGATAACGCACGTCCACACATCCTCAGTGTCACACACTTGGAACTGGCCAATTTCAAGTGGGAGCAGCTCGACCATCCACCCTACAGGGAGGACATCTAGGCCAGCGAATTTCATACATTTGGTCACCTTAAAAAAAACTGCAAGAGAACTATTTCAACTCAGATGCTAAACTCAAGGGCGCTATGAAGAATTGGAAATCATCACGTCACAGGAATTCTGGGAGTAATTCCTAAGACTGGCCAGTCATCGGGATCGTTGTGCTCAGGCCTATGGTGTATACTTTGAATAAAATATTCATTTATACGCACAGTGCCGTTTCGTACCTTTTCATTTGAACACCCCTTTTAACATTTTGATTCTAAAGAATATTTAATAAAAAGAGAATCAGAACTTCAAAGCAATGCATAAGAAGTTTAATAAAAATTTAGTACAATTAATATTGTTGACGAACCAAATGGGTTTTTGAAGGAAATTAGTGATTATTAGAATGTGTATCTACCTTTTTTCTTCCCGTTACATAGCTAAATAATAACATTAGGCATTTTGCATAAATTTAATGTTGTTTAAGTAATATATCATGTCCCGAAACTGAATCGAAAATGATTTATAACAGAAAGAATTGTTGCGTGATTATAAGACATTTTTCTTCCAAGTTTTCTTCTTTGAAATATTTTTCAGATTCGCGAATACTATTTTCTTTATTCAAAAAAGCACATGAATGCTAGATTCATCATCCAAAAAAGAAATAGTTACCAAATAGGCAATGCTGTAACCTTTCTTTTTTTTTCTTTACAATAATGAGATATATCGTTCATAATTTATGCATCAAACTTTGAAGAAATGAAAGTATTATTTATATAATTGAACGCCCGACAGTCATAAGACGAAATGCAGAGCAAAAAATTTGATAAACCAATAAGAATGGTCTCCTCAAAATTGTCTCGCATGCTCTCTAATGTGTTGTTTCTCTCCCCCCCCCCAGTAAAAATTTTGGACAATCGACAAGGGCATGAATGCCACAAATGCTCATATTTCCGTCCTTGAGAGTTACGTGCTATGTAATATAGGAAAGAAAATCGATGCTTGTGTTCTAATTGTCTGCATAGCGTTTAATCTTTGGTGAAAAATAATTATTACATTTTTATATTTAACATGAATCTAGCTTGAAATCTTTGGCTGTTCCTTTATTTAGCGTTTAAACTCCCATAGAGGCGCAGAAATGAGGAGAATCTTCCAGCATGCTGGTTGGTTATCTCCATCCAGGTGGGTATAGGAGTTGGGGGGAGGGGTTGGTTAACTCATACAATAACAAAATATACTTCCTACAGGAAGGGTTGTACCGTGGCCGATTACGGCTCTTAGGATTCACCTTAATTCCCCCAACACAATCGCGGCAATCCGGTCATTGAAAATTAATTAGTATGCCTATGATTACTACCCCGAAAGGAATGTTAGCTTGACTGATCGGTCAATGTAAGGCTGAACAATACTTATTCAGCAGTCGACCACAACAAATCCTGTCGATACTGCTACTTTCAGTGGTGGCAGGGTGGTCGGCTGTATGCAAGAAGAAGTATGCCTATGATTAGATGGGACAGGATAGCCTATATGAGGTTATTTAGCGTTTAATCTCAGCCAAGCAGTTTATACGTAAGTCCCTGAAAATTGTAAATGTTTTTGGAAGACTTTTTATCGACAGATTGAAATCAAAATTCGACATCAAACTAAAATCGCAACCACATAATCAAAACTCAAAATTCATTTCTTTAAGTCATTTCGTTTATAGTATTTAATATAGTACTTTAGTAAATATATATTTTATACCTCTTTCTACGAGTAGATTGACGCCAAAATTTTATAAACGACAGCTGTAATCCCAAGAAAATATAATGAATTTCATTGTTCAAGTCATTGCGTTTACATATATGCGAAAATACAGACCTTAAACGACCTATCATTTCAGAAATTTCGTTGAAAATCTAATTAAAAAATCTATACTTTAGATGTTAAATTTCTGAGAAAACACTCATTTAAATAAGTTGTCAAGTTTTTGAATTGCTGCCTCAGCATGCTTTCAAAAATGCAGGTCAATTGAGGGTACTTATTGACGAATTTGGTCGAAATTTGATGCGGATCTGTATTTCAATTACGTACAAATATATTTTTCATAATACAAATAAATAAAATAATGATTTTTAAAAAGTCCAATAATTAAATTTAGTCTATAGTTTTTTTTATTTATTCATTTTTGAAATGATGTGCGATATAGTTTAATGTGATTCGAATGAAAATAACACTTTCATTTGCTACGTCCAACAGCATTAAACAGTGCATATTATTATTTTTTCAGTTTTTAAACCTTTTTTTTTTTTCATTTTTTCCAATTTTTAAGTTAGATATGCATTCTATATAAACAAAGGAGAAAAATACAAAATTAGGCGAGAAAAATTAGCGCTTATTTTATTCAGAATACCACAAACTGATTCCAAGTTTTTAAAAAAATGTTATGAGCAATAATTTAGTACCTTTATATTTTTTAATGTATTAAACTTTCAGTAATTTTTATCCTTTCAGTAATTTAGATATATAAAAAATTTTAAATATTAATACATTAAGATATTAGATAACAAGGCACAAATATATTGCATAGCTATTACAAAACAATTTGACCCTCGGCGTACTGGCATCGAATTCAAGTTGCCAGTTCTGGTATATTTGTTCCTTTGCGTTCTCTCTATGAGGTATGTGAATGTGCCTCCCTGTAAAAAGGGGTTATGCAAACGAATGTAACGCATAAAGTTGCTAAGTCATACTCTTGGCCTTATTTGGAGCTACTGAAAAAACAAGAGACGCTTACTCGTCTTAAATAGCTAAAATATCTATCAGAGAACTTGTAAAGTGCTATAAGTAACAACATTTAATCAGACGATCCAAATCTAAAACTTAATGCTTTAGAAAAAAAATTCTCATTATCGCAAATGGATGATCAGTGGCTTTAATCAAATGCATTCTTTTTTCTTTTATTTAAATAAAGTTTAACCATTTTCTGTTATGTTCAAAATATTGTTACAGAAAAAATTATTAATTCGATCTCCTTTATACATCTGTGTCCCAAAACGCATATCGTTCAAATTCTTTCACATCGGAATTCTTCAAATTCCTCTATTCCAAAATGGAGTCTTCCATCGACTCTGGAAAAACGTTTTCCAGTTTAAAGAAGCAAACGGAAAGCATTTCTAAGACGAGGGGGATTGTTTATTACTTGCCAGGGCCACATTTCACACAGCTGTCAACCAGTCGCCACGTTCAAACCCTGCATTCGACGACAAATGCTATGAATGCATGCGAGAGCCCCCCTTTTTCTTTAAGTTCTTGTTGATGGCATCGCTCTTTATTCCGTTCTGTTTCTTTTTTCTTTCTAATTCAATCCCAGAATCTCCATTAATATATGACAAAGAAAGAGAGCGAACTCACTTGTCTTAGCGTCGTTGTGGAAGACAGACAAAAGAATCGGATAATTTACAAAATATTGCTTTGTATTGTTTGCTATTAAGCTTAGCATTCTTTGTTAAGACAGTGTCTGATTTTTTTAAACTGGTTTAACATAACTTGTTTATTTGCTTATTTTTTATTTGAAAACACGGGATTTCGTACTAGTTTTTTTTTCTTCACTTTTCTGCTAATGGATTAAATAAAGTCAAGAGTCATAAAAAAACTACACAAGAATTAAATTTTATTCGATGATGTGTTGGCGACAAATTTTATGCAGGTGCAAGTTGGTTATAATTAAATTTCTCCTGTAAATAGCATCATACAAAGCAAACGGGAGAACGGATTGCAACGAAATTTGGTTTATAGACTATACACAAAGTTCGATTAAGGAATTACGAAAAAAATGTTTAGTTCAAAATGTTCACCAGAGGGCGCCTTTTGGGGAAAAGCATTAATTTAAACGCAATAAACTACTAAAGCAGAATACTCAACCAATATTAACATTCTTTGAGTGGTTTCCGATCACCTTATCGTACCTCTTAAGTGAAGGTAAGAAAAAACAACAGTTCGCTATTTGAGACAAAAAAAGTTTAATTTACAGAAACAAGAACTGATTAGGACGAAATTGTACAATAGAGGAAGTTGTTAGTTGTGTTCAGGACAATGTAGGGAAAGGTGATCCCTGTGACCACCATCATTTATGTGCGAAATTTCAAGTTGATGGACAATGTGTTGAACAGCAGATCATAACTGATCAGTTGTGATACTTCGCACATAAAGCGTTATGGAGTTCGTTCAATCCTTCAACTTCGCAACAAGATACCCTTATAATTACAACCGAAAACATCGACAGAAAATATGACAATGACTGCAAACGTTTCTTACTCTAACCTGATTTAAATAAAGCTTTCTCTTTTTCGCAAGCATGCAAATCTCGACATTTTTCTTAAAACTGACAGCTTTTCCTGGTTTCATATTTTATTACTCATAATTCTTGTTCTGGATTGTTTATATTGTTTCAGGATTCCGTTTAGGTCATTTATTGTATTAAATTTAATGTTTTCCCGTGAAAGACGCCATCTGGTGGACGTTCTGGAACTTTTTTTTCAAAGTCCCTTGAGTGCATCTCGTGTATAGTCTATATACCAAATTTTGTTGCAATCCGTTCACCCGTTTACATTGAATGATGCTATTTATACTAAAAATTTAATTATAACCGCACGGTTATTTTCAGAATTTTAAGTTATTCATTCGTTAATTCATTCATTAATTGAATTTTGTAGCAACATAAGTAACGTTGGCTGGTATTCAGTGTAAAAAAAATTACATTGTTTACTGAACTTGTAATTAATTAACATGCAGTAAAACATGGCATTTGATTGATTAATTCATTAATCAATCAATTGATTAATTCATTAATCAATCAATTTAAGCCATTTAATTGATTAATGAATTAAATTTTGAAGCAACATTTGTGGCTGTCTAGTGCTCAATACGGAAAATATTTATTTCAATGCTTCAACACTTATAATTATGAATTATAAATAATTGATTATAATAAAAATAAAATATCATCATAATAATAACAAATATAAAAACTAATAAAAATCCATTCTTTAAAAAAGGATTTTTAATAAACGTTTGATGCCCTATTTCTTTAATTTCACTTTCATAAGTATAGAATTTTTAAATCAATTTTTCATAATGTCCTAAAGTTCAGGGCTTTATTTTTTTTTCGAATGGCAACATATTATTTAAATACTTTCAGGAACTTGATAAAAATTAACTAAGGAATTATAATTTGATTTTGATTTTTTTATAATCCGTGCCACCAAATGGTAAAATTTTGAGAAAAGATTTCATATTAATTGCGTTATAAACCACCAATATGAAATTGCATTACAAAACACATTAAAACCCTAAAAAAATAAAAAATAATTTTCATTAAAAGAGAATTTTAAAATTTTGCTTTAATTAATGTATAAAATAGTAGAAAAATACAGCAATGCAACCAGTAAAATATTTCGAAGTCTGTATACAGAAATTAAAAGGCAAGGCTATAAAACTGACACGGAAATAAAATAAAATAATAAAGAGTACCATAAAAAAGGAAATATCTTAACATTCATTAAAATTCAAAACAAATCAGGAATGTGATTAAAATCCCATTTTATTGTAAATTATATCATTTATATCAAATACGTTTTATAAGATTTATAGTGAATCTAATTAGTAAATTTTATTTATTAGTTAAATACAATTTACTTGGTCGTGTTTTTATAAAAATAAGAGTTAAATTCAACGATGCCGATCTTTCCAGCTGCTTCATTTTCTAAATGTAAATTTTTGAAATAAAAAAATTTCCCATCCTTTTAGAATATTATACAAAGTGCATCAATTTGATTAGCAGCTATGTCAAAAAATATTTACCTGCCGTAGTTTTCTACACGTATATTAAAATTAAGCATCTATTAGTATTTGTTATTGGTCACTAAATGGAGCTTTTTTTCCGAATTCAGTGAAATTGTATTTTTGGAGCATATTAATATCCAGCTTGAAGAGCAATTGTAAATAAAGAAACATATGCAAAACAAAAAAATAACAAAGAATCAAAATAAATCTTTTTATATTGAAGTTACTCGAGCCCAATACATTTTCTGCATTCCCTTCCTTTTTTTATGCAACGAAAAACTACAAGTATCGACTCAATTCCCCACAGCGCAATGGCAAATCCGTGCAATTCCCAATCCGTCGATGGACCGGCGAGATCCACTAAGCCTAACACAGCATATCCTCCACCCAGTCCATATCATTCCCTTGACGAACAGGACTCGTCTAAATTGTCAGGATCAGGCGCGTTAAATCCGCCTCCGGGGCTAGAAGGGGGGAGGAGCGTAGAGGATAAAACTGGATCTTTCAGGAAAAATGCTCCGGGGAGAGTTGGTTGCGGCACTTCTAATCGAGTTAATTTACCGGAGAGGGGAATATCTGAATCTAGTTGGGGGGAGAGGGTTGTCTAGGCGACCAGACCCCCCCCTCTCCCCCTCCTGACTTCACCTTTTAAGGTCTGCAACACATAGCCTTTGTGCCCTCGCTGGTAATGAGGCTGAGGGTTAAAGGTGAGGATTATGCGAGTAGTTGGTCAGGAGGAGGAAGAGTGGGGATGGTCAGCGGTGGTGATGGCTAGTTGAATTCGAGATTGGTTGCTTTGTTGGGAATTTTGTAGGGGGATTGCTCAATTTGACTGAAAAGTTAATTAAAGTAGTTTCGTTTAAGTGATAGGTTGCGTTTCATTGTGTCTTTTGAGTCTGTTACACAAGAATAATCTTTTATTCAAGTTGGATTAATTAATTCACAGAATATAAACGTTATTACAATGGATCGGTGGTTAGTAAAGTTATTGGAGCGTTTTATGTTAAAGAATTAAGAATCCTCTATTTTAAACAATACAGAGAATAAAATTAATCTTTCTTTATAGTTTTAAATTTTAGTGGATACATTTTGTAGCAAACAAGATTTAATTTAAATGTCTCAACATTTTCTTGTACAAAGAACAAATGGTAATTTAAGTAAATTCGCTTAGAATTTTTTTTTTTTTTTTTGCAAATGTTAGTCTAATTAAAATTCTTTTCGTACAACTGTGAGTGTTATTTAAACACACTAGCGAATTTGCCTGGTTCCATATCGATTTTACAGATTATTTATGATTTATTATTACAAAGAATCTAATGTTCCATCATTTTGGTAATTAGAGAAGTATTATTTATAATATTTTGTTGATACTAAATGCTGATGCAACACATTTCAAAATATTGCAACCAAAAATCATAAGCTTCGTTCTGCGAACTAGAATATATGGTATGACCTCTAACAAAGTAATAACTGCACAAGAAATGTAATTATTAGCGAATACTATTATAATCACTCCTAGTACAGCTTCTCTTAGTGAAAGTTCGCCCCGTCTTCGGAAATGGCCGCCAATATAATCAAGAAATTGAGAATTTATTTATTTACACTAAAATTCCTTATATCCATATTCAAGATGCCCATTGGAGGGATTTTCAAACCTAAAAAAATCAAATGACGTGAAATTCCAAATAATTGCAGATATTCAAACTTTCTAAATAAAATAATTTGGTCACACTCAAAATGCATAATAATATGAATTGTAAATGGTAAAGTAGCTTAGTTCATGCTATCAATTTTCATAATATAATAAGTTGTAATAATATTAATATCATATATGCCAACACTATAACCACACCTTTTCGTAATTAATTATTCTAACATTTTTCTATGAGCTCTCATGCTAATAATATCACTTAACACCGTTTTGGACCCAATTTCACCATGGTAAAAGGAGTACAAATTCAAAAATATAAGTAATGATAGACAAACTGTGATAGTAGATTGTTTCAATTAACATGTTAAAGTGCATTTTCATGATTTTTATTTATTTAAATGACCAGTTCATATGTAGGTAAGATTAAAAAATATTCATAAATAATCAGTATGTCATTCGTATCTAAATATTTTCTCCGAAAAAACACGATTTTATATACATGTGTGTTAAAAAACCAGGGAAGAGAAGATCAGTTTTCCAGATATTGATAATTTAAAATAAGCAATTATCTGGAAACAGTGGGAATTTTTTTTAATGCTGCAGTTCCTAGAACTTTTCATTATGATATAAAACCTCCAACAAATGGCATCTGATTCCTTTTGAAATAAAAATTATGCTTTTTAAGCAATGCATTTGAAATCCGTAAATGGATTTTTGGCTTCTAATAGCATAATTATTTCCATGTTTTCAACGGGCTTATTTAAAAATAAGCTATTGTCACTGAACATAGACAAAAAATTCTAATGCCGCAGTTTCCAGACTTTATCATTGTTGTCATCACAGGCCTCAAAAACAAAAAATGAAATTTATTAACACGAAGACAGAGATGCACAGCTAAACATTCAGCAGAAACATTTCGTTCATTTCGAAATAAAAATTATGCTTCTAGATAGCGATATAAATAGTACATTTGAAATCCGTAAATGGATTTTTGGTTCCTAATAGCACAATTATTTCTATATTTTAAATGTGCTCATTTGAAAATAAGCTATTATCTCAAGACAGTAGAGAAAAACAAATTCTAACCCTTCAGCTTTCAAAATTTGTCCTAGTGTCATAAAACATCCAATAAAAACATCTTGTTTATTTCGAAATAAAAATTATGCTTTTAGACAGAGATATAAATAGTACATTTGAAATCCTTAAATGGAATTTTGATTAGTAATAGCATACTATTTCCATATTTTAAACGCGCTTGTTTGAAAATAAGTCATTGTTTCAAGACAGAAGAGAAAAAAAAATCTAATGCTATAGTTTCGAGAGTTTGTCATTGTGTCATAAAACATCCAACAAAAAAACGTCTCATTCATTTCGAAATAAAAATTATGCTTCTAGATAGAGATATAATCAGTATATTTGAAATCCGTAAATGGATTTTTGGTTCCTAATAGCATAACTATTTCCATATTTTAAACGAGCTTATTTTTCCAAAACTCTCATATCTCTTTCATCCTTTTAAAGAGCAGAAACGAAAGAAATCTCATCAATATTTGTCATAGGAAACAAAAACAAATTCACTCTCTTTCCCCTGTAGTTCAGAAGAAAGCCTTTTTAGTATTTGCCGAGGTAACGAATCTATCGATAAACATAAAAAGGCAAAAGAAAAATCTTAAAATCAAACGAGTTTTGTCTCTTGAAGCATGAAGTATTAGAAGCAGCCATGCCGAGAATGAGTGTAGCAGGGAAATTAAATAAAATAAAAGACACAACACACTTGGTCCCGGTCCAAAATATTACTTCAACCTTTTTCCCAGTCGTCTCCTTTGACAAATAATGTATTCTTCTCGCGCTGCCTCTTCAAAAGTTTCATTTTATTCTCAGTGTAGAGGAATTTGCCTTGCTGGCCGTTTCATATGCAAATTTGGGGGGACATGAAAAGGGGAACTGAAGTAGGGCGAGCCATAAGGCAACTCCTTCAGCTGGAAAATGTTCTGTCTGATTCAGCGCCTTTTTTCCCCTGTACTCCAAAACGTTTGATCATTGGAATTTTTTTTGCAATCATTCGCTTTTCCAAAATCGTGGGATATTTAAGAATCCAAAATGCTTGTTAATTTAAGGTTGTTTTGAAAACATGAAAGAACGATATCGGACTTTTAGGAGATGAGAAAAAATTCTAAAATTCTCTTAACGAAATGAAAAATACTAATACCACGTAAAAAGTAATAAATACTAACAAAATCTGAGTTTTTTTCCCCCCTCGTCTTGAAAAAATATTGCAATAGTCAAAAATTCGATCTTGAGATATTGATGAATTTTCACATTTTAGACCTCCCTGAGTTAAAAAACACACACGTTTGGAAAATGTCCATCCGTCTATCTTTGAAATCAAAGACATTTCAGTTAGACGGTTAAAATTTAGTATATGGGCGTTACATCAAATTTGCGAATTACTATGAAATTGAAAATAAAATCCGTTCAGATGAAATTATCTATCCGGCTATTCGGATGTAAGTTAACACGATAAATTCAAAACAAGACAGCAAGATCGATAAAATTCGGTACAACGATCAACAGTATAGACACCAGTCAGATTTTGTGCCAAATCCAATGTGGGATCTCAGCCTATACTTTCGGAAACATGTATATGTGATAGTTGAAAACTACAGTGCCTTAAATCTATAGTATGAAATGTTATGGTTACAAGTACAGATTTGTGTCAAATTTTTGTTTTAATCTATTTAGAAAAAAAGTGGCTAAAACACAAATTCACTTTTTGCGAACTTTTAACCGTATGTCAGAGGTTAATCACCAAAGCACTCGCCAAGAATAATACGTTAGATTCAGTAGAAGTGCTAAATTCAGGTCAAAAGTTAATAATTCGTAAATACTGCACGCACAAAGCGATGTAAAGCGTTATCTGGAATGTCAAATTTATTAGAGAGCACACGAGAATGTTTTAGAAAGACCACATCTGTTCCAGCACATTGCGGCATCAGATTTTACAATGTAAATATTAGATTACATTAGTTCAGTGTTTTATTTGAAAGCTACATTTCCATGGCTATATAATGAGAATAATTTCTGTGTGACTGTTCATCAAGATCGGAATGAATATTTGATCCTTTATAGTAGCTTAAACTGTAATCATATTCATAATAGTAGTGACAATTTAACCGAGTCAACTCTTGAGCCCATTATATCCTTTCGCCAAGGGAGAAATTCTGTCCCCAGGCCCCCATATTTGATTCAGATTCAGTGCGCAACATGCCCAAAGTCATGATTTCAGATTTTGTATATTTTTGAACTAAAAATCCACTTCATTAAGAGTGCAATTCTGCCTTCAAATCGCCATATTGGTTTCGTGGTAATATATTAAGTGCAAACCAAATCCACAGTAAAATTTCAAATGTTACTGAAATTATGAATGGTCCTCAAATTTCCGCTAAAATCGACAGGTCCATTGTTGTGGATGTATGGTAGGTAACATGGCCATAAGGCTTCGATAACAAAAAGGTGACGTTTATTAATGCGAAGTTATAAATACATACCAAATGACAAGACCACCGAACACTATCAAGACGTATACAAGAAATAAGCAGCTGCATTTCTAGCAAACAGCAGAACAATGATAAAATGCTGCATTTCTAGCAAGCAGCAGCATAAAACTCTCAGAGACAGAATTCGTTCAATTAATAACTTGAACTGAACTTAAATAACTGATTTACTATACGATTGTACGACTATACGATACGATAGACTTCGGCTTGGATTGCCGCTACTTTATAACTTCCACAGCAGGGTACAGAAGGTTCTCGAACAATAAACATAATTAGCTGCTCAAGGTCCTAATACCAAAATTCCCGAATGTTCCGGTGTTATCCATTTTGTCGCCAACTTCACCAAATTCGTCAATAAATGGAATCAGTAGCCAAAACAGTTTCCCGTAAAATTATCTTTCATACAATGAAGCTAACTGTGTTGGAAAACAGCATTACAGATTCGTAATGGCATGTTTTTGAGCTCAAAATCTAGCTTCAAGAGTCTGCCTTTAAGCGACTACCTTAATGAAAGTGCAATGATAGATTTAATGTATACCAGATCCACAGTGAAACCTTGTCTTGAATCCATGAACTACTGTCATGGATAATCAGATTTTCCTTTCACTTCTACAAAATTACACACATTGAAATATAGAAAATATAAGTATTGTAAGTTTTATATTCGTTTCGAAATAGCTGTAATATTCGCCATTTAAGTATAAAAGCAACGTTTTCACATTTGTAAAGAGAGTAAAAGTGAAATTGGGTTACAACTTCTTTTGGTGCACATCATATCAGACATAGAACATTTGATATACAATCTGTTTCATGATTTTATTTTTATAATAAGCCAAATAAAATAAAAATCAATAATAAAATTCTTTATTGTTATTTCATCACATTATTATTTTATTTATAAAATGCACAAATTGTCTTCTCTCAGATGGATTTATTCCAAAATTTGATAGAGATCTAGAAATTTGATATATCATAACTAAGTTTGACCACCTACTTGCCCAAACAGTTTTGTATTATAGTTTTTATAAACACAAGGCAAATAAGAAATACTTTCCTTGATGGATTATATTCACATTTACAGTTTTAATTTTGATATAAAACATCCCATCAAATTTGGTTGATCAATTTGTCTTATAGTGTTATTGAGTTATGAATTCACAGGGATATACTGAGATGAAATTCAAATTAATTTTTCTTCCATCAAATCATTTAATCACACAACTTTATGTAGAGTTAAAATTAAAGTAAAAAATTATTTTCATAAATCTGTAACACCGAAGTCGGATTTTCACTTCTACATCCATTTTTGTATATACAAGTTTTTTAATAGTTCTGCCCAATAATTTGTAACACACTGATTCTGTTGAATTAGTATTTTTTTAATCTTATTAAATAACAAGGTGAGATTTTTAATAAATGTACACCATATTAATAGTATTACAGTTGGAAAAAAACAACATCCTGGCGGAACACGCGATTCGTTTCGGCGTCCTGACAAACTGATCAACCAAATTTGGTGGGATGTTTTACATCAAAATTAAAACTGTAAAAGTGAATATAATCCATCAATGAAAGTATTTCTTATTTGCCTTATGTTTATAAAAGCTATAATACAAAACTGTTTGGGCAAGTAGGGGGTCAAACTTAGTTATGATATATCAAATTTCTAGGTCTCTATCAAATTTTGGAATAAATCCATCTGAGAAAGGACTTTTTGTGCATTTTATAAATAGGGTAGAGCTTCTTACCCGTGATCTGGGCGGCCCGGTTGTTCTTCTTCTGTGTTCTATCTGTGAGGTGTGTGAATACATACCCCGGAAAAAAGAGGACGAACAAGTGAATGTGACGCTTAAAGTAGCTAAGTCATACTCTCGTTCCAGCTGAAAAATCAAGAGCCTCTCATTCGGCTTAATTTGCTGATTGATAATTGTCAGGGAGCTTGCAAAGTGTTATAAGTCACAACACAAGTGATTCGCCGTATGTTTAAAAAATGTAAAATAAATTTGAAAATTTGCCACGAATTTTAAATTAACCTATTATAAAAAATCAATATTTTTTAATTAAGAAAAAAAATTATACTTTCATATAGAATTTCGGATTCTTTTTCTCGTCATATAAAATATTTTGGAAGTCCTTCATATTTCTTGTGAACGAATTTTAAACTTATGGAATAAATATTAAAGCATTACTACTCACCAAATATTATTATTGATTGTAATCATAAATATAATATTAAAATGATCACGAAATATATTTAAAATGTAAATGAATAACAGTAAAATACAAGTAAATAAATGTATATCATTAGAATAAAAGCAAATAAATATAGATAATTAAAATACAAGTATACTAAAATAAGCATTTGATCGCATTTCAAATTAAAATTCGAACATATTCATCATTTAATTAGTATTACTTTTTGGAGCTGCTGTTTGAGCGAAATATTAAAAATGTTTTATTGTAATAAATATTCTGAATCATAAACTATTCTTAAAGCATTTTATAATAAATGATTTCTTTTCCCCAGATTGAAAATTTAGCATTAATTAAATTTTGGATAATTAATCTATTTGAAATTTTTATTTCATATGAAAAGATAATATATGAAACTAGAAACAAAGATTCAACGAAATAAGAAAAAAAGACATTATTTTAATCTAATCCAGCCTAAAAATTTAAACATTTCCTTTAAAATTAAAATTAAAGAAACCCCAATATCTCTTTCTAAACAGCTGAGTTTTTATTTTGATTCTTTAAGATTTAATTAAAATTTTTAAAAAATACAGTTGCATCTTTTCTAATTTAAAAGTCCCAATAATTTTTCTTTAATTTTTCAAATAGAAGGTATTTTATTAAAAAAACGTAATTAAGGTTATACCTTAAAAGACTCCAAATTAAATTCTCACACAAAATGAACTTCATACCAATTACGATATAAAAAGCGTTTCTTTCAATACTTAATCTAAAACTGCCGAAAATAACGGAAAAATTTTCACAGACAGAAAGTAATTTTTAGCTCCTCAATTAATTCTATCTAATCTGTGAAATGATAACGCTGATAGCTGAATCTCTGTATTCTTTTTATTATTCTCTGTAAATAAAAGTTCTCTCGGAAATCCACTGTGTAAATAGAATTTACTCTTTCAAAGAATATTTTAAAATTAAAAAAAATCTTTGTATGTTTTTGTCAGAAAGTGTTGTAGCATCGTTAAAAGCTAGTGTTCATTTTCGATTTTAATTACACGGAAGTTTTAATTTTTCTAAAGCTTATAATTTAATTTCTGCTGAAAGTGTAATTAGGGCTTTTCTGTTAAATTCGAATAAAAAAATTGGTGAAGGCGTACTTAATAACTAAAGAGTTTAAATATCTTAAATTAAAAAGTTCTAAATTATAATAAATTATAAAAGGAATGGCTCATTTATTTAAAAGGGTAAGTATTTACTTGTTTATATTAACATAAATTTGTTTTTCTTTCATTTGAAGTTAAATTTTCTATGTTGGATACGAAATTCAAACCATATATATCATATTTCTAAAATTGTTCTTCGAAGTATTTTTCACCTTTAAACTCGAAAAGAGTTTTAGATATTTTTAAGGTTTTAACTATAGAATGTTTTTAAATAATAAATAATTAAAGTGAATGATTATTTTCTTTGGAAGTATATGTGCTGTGTTTGCTTATAGAAGGTTTATATTTGTTTTTAATCAATTTTAAATTAAATTTCCTTTTCTTGTATAAGAAAAGTGAAAGTAAATGCATGCTTTTAAAATGGTTGTGTTGACTTTGTCTCAAATTTCAGTTCGAAAACATGTTCTTAATACACAAATGCCTTCGTACTTTAAATGACTTAAATTAAAAAGATTTGGGATAATGAATATTTTAATAAAATTAAAGTTCTATTTGCTCTCAAATATTTGTGTAGATTATTATTGGATTTGTTTAAACTAACTTTTCAATGTTAGGAACGAAAGTCAAAACTTATATTTCTAAAATTCTTTTGAGAAAAATATTATAAAGTTTAAAAATGCTTAAAACTGAAGGTTTCTCTTGGTCAGAAATTTTAATTGGATCATAAATGAATCATTAATTTTTCCCCATTTCCGTCTGTTAAGTTGAGTTTCTTATTACCGACTTTTTAAAATTAAGCATAAACAAAACCAAAAAAATAATGAATGCTTACAAATTGTTTTAATTTAAAAATTTCTCAATGTTATATTTGAAATATTAAATAAATTGACTCGATTGTTCAGTTGTACCTTAATGTAATTAGGATAAAAAAAAAGAAGAATGTCTTTTTCCTTGAATAGGAGCACAAAATTATGTTTGCAAGTAGTTTTATTTAAGAAATAGGAATTTTTTTACTTTTAGAAAATTTAATCTTACATTAATTTTCTCCTGGAAAGTTTTAATATAGTAATATGTGGGTTTAAATAATCTGAAAACATTCCAATGTGAAAATTTTTACAAAAAATCTAGTTTTTGTAACTGACAAATCTAATTCAAATTGCATTCGACCTTGTTTTTTTATTAAAAAAATGAACGACTAAACATTGATGACTCTTTTTTAAAAATGTAAAATATTTTTAAAAAGCAATAAAAATTCTCTACATGAAAATAATACATCCTTGTTGAATATTTCGATCAAAACAAGAGATTTTAAATGCTTTAAATTAATCATTTGTTCAAAAATTAAAGAAAAATTAATGGGAATAAATTTTTAATAAATAATAGATGGTTCCATTTCATACATTCATTTTATAAATTTATTAAAATATTCACAGATCTTTAAGGAATTCAGGAGAAATTCAGTTTTAGCATTGTCCCGGATTGCATTTTCTGTAAAAAGCCTCTGGGCGAAACATGTTTATCTAAATTTATTTTTTTAGTAATTGATGCGTTATAATATAATAAATTCCTATACAAATTCTTGAAAATTTATTTCTAATTTTAAGAAACAAAAAATTTTAGATTATTTGCATTTCTAGTATAGAAAGATTTTTATTTCTTTCTTTCCTAAATTTCAGTTCATTTTTTTTTTGGGGGGGGGGGGTGGCTAGAGATTTTATTTATACTTTGGTGGCATAAAAAAGTTATTAAAATTCAAATTGTTGTCAGAGTACTAAAATTTAATAAGAAAAGTTTGAGGCGTTTCAAAAACGTCCTACTATTTTTTAATATTTTTATTAAAATTCATTTACCAAAATATATTTATATATTTTATCGTAAACAGAAAAATGATTGCAGTATTTTGAAATTCAGGTCATATTTATTATATCAGCATAAATTTAAAAAATCATTCGATGATTTTATTTGTGTTAGTTTCCTATATATTTTCAAAAATTGTTATCAAAATGCATAAAATCCCTTTATTTATTGAATAATATAAAGAAATAATTGAAAAAGTAGGTCAATGACATGAAGTTACAAAATGATTAAAGTTTTTTATTCTTTCAGTTTTTTTTTCAAACAGCCGGAAAGTAATAAAAAAGTGAATTAATTTCATTAATTATTGAAATTAGCCAATGGCTTATTAACTAATCTCGAAAAATTGTTCTTAATTAATAAGGGTTAAACAGACTCTATAAAAATATCATTAAAAAAGTTATTGAAATCAATTATGTGCTCTATAAAAAGGTAACCTTTTCCACAGTTTCATTATGTGTAAAAAAATGATGTGCGCAACAGCATGTCATTTGAGCTCTTCTTTGATTTGCATACTTGAAAATGTGTTAAATTTAAATATCTTCACGGCATCATGAGATATGACTTCAACCAATGTGTTAAAATTATGCAACCCCTCACTACCTTCCCCCTTCCTTCCACCAACCAGAGACGTGCCTTCTGCAGCCTTTCAGCACTTAAATCGTTCTCAATACCCCTCGAATGCAAATGGAGGGTGATGCAGAAACAAACCCAAACGAAACCACTCTGCTTGCTAATGGCACGGACTGCCCCCTCCCATTTTACCACCCCGACCCCCCCCCCTTCTGCCAAAACTGCTAATCTGCTCAAATATTTAAATCGGTTCGCCTGCACGTTTGCGATAAATAATGGGAAAGAGGCAAGCTTAACGCCTTACATCCCGAAAAGCAATAATTGAAGTTCATTCTTAACTTAACAACCTGCTCCGAAAGGCATTTCCTATTATCTGCCTGTCAGCCAATTTGAATAGAAAGGAGCATTTTTGAGAAGGCGGAAGGAAGTTAGGCCTAAATCTTCTTCCGCCAGCAAGACTAAT
>JAPMOQ010017299.1:3014576-3072183 GCA_026543055.1 Argiope trifasciata
ATAAATACTATCATTATAATTGAATATGAATTACCATGAAATAATTCAGATTTTCCCGATTGCATTTTAAGGTTATCCTTTTGGAAAAAAAGTCAATGAAAAGGATCTTCTAGGTTTTGCAATTAAAATAATAAAAAAAAAAATTACCTAAAACTGTAGCTTTATTTTAAACACGAGTTAGCTTTATTTATGAACATGTGATTATGTATAAAACAAGTGTTTTTTTTTTCACAAAAAGATAAGCTGAAACTATACGGGATCCAAACAAGTTTCATTTAAGGAATCAATTGGAGGATGCTTTAAGAGAATCCAAAACATGTGCTTGGTTAAATTGGCAAAGAAAAATCATTTTCTTTTGATAATACTTTTGTATCTTGATACTTTTTTATAAAAAATTCTTTCAATCTTTTGAATATGCCATAATTAATACAAAGCTTCTAGGCTTCAAGAAAAAAGCATTTGCCTTAAATGCATAAAATAGTGAAAACAAAGGAAATATATTTCCTAAAACAATTAATGTAAAATACTTTAAAATAAAAAGCTTGAATACATTCCATTGCAAAAATATATTTTTTGCCACTTTTATAATTTTGTGTTAATTTTTTATGAAATTTTAAAATTTCATAAAAAATTAACACGAAATTATTCATAAAAAAAACATATTGGATCAAAATATTATTCGATTGTATATCCTTTATTCCAAAGTATCCAAAAATGTAACATTATGAATGTAATATTTTTTCACATTAGTCTTCATATAATAGTGTCTATTATTTAAAAAGAATGTCTATTGCCAAATTTTTATTTGTTAATTTGTTACAATATAACTTGAAGGTACATATTTTCCTCTAACAAATTCCGCGATTAATCCATCAGAAAAGTTTATTCTTGTCTGATTCTCACTTTTAGTTGCCTCAAGGAATTTATAAAGTTAAATTATTTTAATAAAAATTTATCAATTGAAAATCATTTTTTTTCCGTTAGAAAAACAATTATTATTATATCAATTAGGAATTGAGTTGATAACCAACAAGAAAATTATTTATTAATTTTGATTAAAATTCAAGCTATGATGCTTATTCCATCCTCTTTTATTTTTAAATTGAACATAATATCAAACGATCAAAGGCTGTTAAAAATCAGTAGCTGAAATTTCGTAAGACTATATATGGAGAAATACTTTTGCTAGTATTATAACAATCCCTATTCCTCGATCAAAAATAATAATAATAATAATAAAAGAAATATCTTTTGATATCTTTAAACCTCTGATAAGAACTTTTATTTTTATGCTTCAGCACTTAATTGTTTCTCCTATATTTTGAAAGAGAGATTAGATTTTGTTTCATTATTATTGTTATCTGACTTAGAAGGATTACTAGGGCTTAGTTAAGTCCTAAAGTATAATGACAGAAAATCCCATTAGAGCTACTAATCAAACTAAGAGAAATGTTTTGTAAGCAAAGCTTTCGAAGGTTAAACTAGAAATATATTTGATATTTACATTTCCAAATATTTAGACTTTTATTGAATAAAAAGAGAAATTTTTAAAAGATCTGAGAATTTTTTAAAAATAGATAATTTTTATTTAAATGGATGAAATGTCATATTAGTAACAACAAATAGCTTTTATTGTGCGTAAAAGATGGAATCATATTTCTAAACTGCAGATTAAACATTGCTGAAAGTTTTTTTTATCACGCTTTGTCAAGATTCAGATTGAATATCTGCATATGTCGCAATAATTAAAAGTTCTTCTAAAAAATTAAATTCTTCCACAACTTTCCAGAAACAAAATATGAGTAATATATGAAACGCAGTTGTCAAATGAGTTATATCAAAACTATCTAAATTAGGAAGAGAGTATTTTTTTACATATTTGATATACTTTTAAATTATTTAAATTAATTCAACTTTTTACTTATTTCAAAAATGTGAATCTGGTAATGGATTTTTCATTCACTTTTGATATGCTAGATTTCTAAAATAAATTATATTTCTTTATTCTTAAAAACTGTGCATTAATTTAATATTTTCATAAATTAACTATCAATTATTTATAAATTATTTTTAAAGCTAATCAGCTATCTACTGCAATAATTGGTAAATAATTTAAAAAAAATAGATTTCAAGATTGAAAAGTAAAAATAATTTAAATATTAAAAATATCTGGTGTTTAAGGCAACAAAATATGTTCTTTCAAAACATTTTTTTATTAAATTCTTATTAAAAACATTTTTTATTTGTTATTTATCTTTTGTAAAAATGGAATATTATCAATAATCTCTATATTTCTGATTATTAGATTTCCGTAATGTTGTTCATTTATACATTCTCGATGACAGAACGCTATTTTAATATTTTCAATCTTAATTATCTATCAGTCTATGAAACAAAAATAGTGTCTTTTTTGATAATTATTGATTAATAAGAATTATAACAGTATCTATCCCTCAACTTCCCTCTAAAATAAAATAAAAGTACTTAACTGAATTTGGAGTAATTGGATTAAAGATAATATTTTATTTTATTTGGGCTTCTTATTAAGAAAAAAAATTAAATTAAAAATATTAAAATAATAGAATTAATCAGTTTTAGAGTAAATATTAGAAAAATATATCACATATAAGAAATCTGAAATATTCTAAGACTTATAGATAATTCGAAAATTACAATTTTCTATATTAAAACTGAAATGAAATTAAAGGTTTTTTCAATATAAAAAAACAAGGAACTATTTATTTTTATTGAATCTTTAATATGGGAGAAATATAATCAATTTCAATGGTAAAATGAATATGATAATGGCTATGTAATATTTAAATAAAACATTGGAAAAAAATAATTTTTTATTAAAATTGCATAGTTACAAATAAAAATGACATTACAAAAATTATTAAGGTATATTTATTATGCAAATATTAAAAGATGTATTTTAAAATAAAAGCCACAATCTAATATTTTAAATTAGATTAAATTTCTTAAAATTGGCTTTTTATCAGCTGGAAAAAAATTTGAAAGCCGCAATGTTTCTCTTCGATTATTTTTTCATCGTATAAAAATTTTTCAAACGACAAATAAATATCTATATTCCTATTTATGATTTATTATATTCGATCAATCGTCAGTTCAACTTTGACATTTATAATTTAAAACAAAACGTCAAGTAATGAAATCGATCGTACGTTTAGCATTTGGCAAAATCAAAAATAAAGAAAGAAAAAGAAAAAGTCTTTAAAAATTTTATATTATTTAAAGATAAATATCATAATTAAACATAATAACTGAGTTATTTGAAATATCACAATGCTATTAATGTAAACTACATTTAAATTAAAAAATGATTGATAGCATGAAAACAAAATTAATTAAGTTGAAAAAGATCATTCCCAAAACTCTTTGGTGAAATCCTAATAATTATTTTTAATCTTGCTTTACTCCTTTTTAATGAATTTAAAATTGTCCATTTAATTACTTCCAGTTCTGGTCTCTTGTGTTGTAATGATTTTTAAATAGTTTTAATTTAATTTCTCATTGCTTTTGATATTCGACTGCGAACTATAGAATATGTTTGCATTTTTTACAAATTATATATTTATGTTTTCAATTTTGAATTCCATTATTAAATTTTTTATTGCTGTTTTAATATTATTTTATTTCCAACGAGCTAGTTTCAGTCCCTAAAAACATCATTAAAATGCAACCATAAATTTCTTTCTTATCATTATCAAATGATAAATATTTCTGAAATCCACCAATGAAGGCTTCTTGTTTGTTCTTTAAAAAAATTAAAGAAAAAGTATTCTGTTTATGAAACATTGTCTATGTTTTTGTGTTTTGTCAGTCATATTTAGTCCAACATTAATTTTTTGATGAGATATTGAATAAAATATTGATGTGATGAAAATAAATTTTTTTATTGTTTTTCTCAACTACCTTATCAATTTCCAATCAATTAATACGTAATTCATTAATATAATATCAGAAAATGAGGCAGCGCTATTGCCAACATAAGATTCATAAAATATTACCTTACTTCATCCATGAAAGAAAATTCTGCAAAAAATTTATAAAAATTGTCTAAGACATATATCGTTTGGCAAGAGCTCTCATGGGAATAATTTTTATCGATCTATTTTTCCATATTTCAGTATGATAGCTAACCCATCGAAATTCAAATCAAACAATTAAAAGATATTTTTCTCCGAAATAATATTTTTTATTTTTATTTTGATTGGAATCCATAAAATTTCAGATGAAATAAAGTTAGAGATTAAAATAAATTAAATCCTGTTACATGAATTTTCATTTTTTTTTTTTTTTTTTTTAAAAAAAAAATTTTTATTGCCCAAAAAAAGAATTCTTAAATCTATATTTTATTTTTGTCTTATCTTAAAAATATTATCTTTGAAAAAATCCGCTAAAACATTAACTAAATATGTGCCAATTCTGAAACAAAAATATCCAATTTTTACTAAAATTGAGTAAATGAAATAAGGTATTCTAATATATTGATATCCACAAAAATTTAATTACCTCTAAAAATTTCTTTCTTTATAAAAAAAAATAAAAGTTGTTTCCAAAATTACAGAATAAACAATAATTCTAATACAAGGAATTCAGTTATTAATCATATGCCTCTCGTTTTTATATTAATATTTTAACATAATAATTCATTTAAAAATTATATACCTCTCGCTTTTATATTAACATAATATAATAATCCCTTTAAGAATTATATACCTCTAGGTTTTATATTAATATTTGACATAATATTTCGTTTAAGAATTATATGCTTAATTATTTATTAATATTATATATTAATAAATAATTTTAAAATAATAATTCGTTTATGAATTATATACCTTTCACTTTTATGTTAATATTTTGATATAATAACACATTAATACCTTTCGTTATTATGTTAATGTTAATGTATATATGATAATTTATTTATGAATTATATGCCTCTAGTTATTATTTCTATATAATAATCTATGTATTTGAACTAGAAATCCTTGAAGAATTTAACAGTCTATTTTACACTAAAGAAAATCCTCATCTGTCTGCAAAATTCCGAAACAATGCTGACAAAATAAATCGTAATGCTGTAATAAAACTTTCGCCTCAATAATTTTTCTGTCTAATATTTTACACACTTTTACGGGATAACTTTTTATGTAACAAATAACAGAACAATAAAGCTTTAAAATATATTTCATTTCTATCTTAAACTAAGAAAATTATCTCTTTTCCCTTCTAAAACTCCATAAAATCGCTGTCGTTATGCTGTAACGAATAATTCACCTCTACATAAAATGGCTGACTAACACCAAACAGTCATAATTCCTGTTCATACATTTGGATTAGAAGAAGGAAGACAAATAAAACGTTTTTCCGCCATAATACGCAGTAGCAACGTTTACTTTCATTGGCTACTAATGGCTGAGTTGTTTGATCAGTGGTTATTGATGCAGCTGATTTTAAATAGGTAAAGTTAACTGTCTTCTGCAGTTGGAAAGATTGACTAATAAATATATCAGTTTTGCGACAAGGAAATGTTCTGCACCCAACGAAATTTCATAGAAAGGAATGCTTATATTAAAGGAATTGAAATTAGATTATGAAAGAAATTCCTGTTCGCTGAAATAATAATAATTTTGAGAAATTAGGAAATTAAATTGGATGTGAGAGTAGAAATTACTGAGTGTATATATTTTCTATATTCCACTGAGTGTATAAACCTTATTATTTTAGAGAATATTTAACTCATTCAAATTTTTATATAAATATTTAAATATGAATAATTGATTTGATCATTCGGAAACGTTTTTAGATTATAGCAATTTAAACAGATAATTAATTTTTTAAGTTACATCGTAGATTAATATATTGATAACTTTTTAACAATAAGAACTATTCAAAAAGAAATTTTTAGGTGTAAGGCATCACCAAAAACTTTTGTTACTCTACCTATTATTCTTAATTAAAAAGAATAATTTATAAAATACTTAAATAAATACATGCCATTTTTTCATAAAAGTTTAATGCGGGACAAATTTTAGCCTATTTGTAATAGAACAATTATCAGTTTTCCTTATAATTTATTGCAATCTATGATAATTTCTAGTTGTTAAGCAATTTGTTAATTTTTTTTCAATTTTTATGAAACTTAGAATTTTAAAATTTATGATATTTTAAAACGAAGGCAGTTTTCATACATTCTTATTTTTCTCCAATAGAAAATTTTTCAGCTCATTGCTTTGTTCTGTAGTCGAATCTGCTTATAATTATAATAACTGTAATGAAAAATATACAGCTTAAGTTTCCAAAGTTTGTAATCTATATTTTAAAGTATTTGCTTTTGCCCTACATTTTTATCTGTGAATATATAAATCTGAAAATCCGTTATGAAATGCATGCATGATTTGACTATTTCTCAAAATTGATAATCGTATTATTTTTTGATGATGATATTTCAATTATCCGTAGTAAATAATTGTGACATGAATTGAATTTTAAATGCAATCTGATTATTATATATCATTTACTAAATTTTTAAATTTGTAGAATACCACATGATTATTGAATATTAAATCAGTTATTTAAATCAGCGAAATTTTATCCAAGTTATGCACAGATATAAATTTTTTATTTCCAAACCATGAGATTCTTTCGGTTAAAAAATAATTATTCGCAATAAATATTCATAAATTTATAAATAATTCTTAATTAACCCCAAAAGGGAATATTGTACATTTATATATTCTGCTAAATAGAATTATTCATAAAGTTATCTGTGACATTATGACTCTAATATTAAATTGTGGAAGCATAATTGTTTTTCTCATTTGGCTTTTTAAATCCATATTAATCCATTTTAGCCAGCAAATATTGCCTGAAAAATCACAAATATCGCATTATATAAAACATAAATTGATTTCGGAAAAAGAATAGTTAAGCGTATATCTTTAATGAATCTAAAAATTTATATGAATGTATAAACATATTTTTTCAAGAAACAAATATGTAAATCCAAATTATATCAATTAATTAGATATTATATAATTATTAATATAATCAAGCTGTTTGAGAAATGAGACTGAAGCTTATGTGAAATTATTTTTATCCTACTTCTTATCCTCTATTCATAGTTCGAATCAACATTTTGGCTAGCAAGTTAATTAAATCCTTGATAAATGAATTAAATAAAACAATTTTTAAAGAACAATTTTATAAGAGTTATAAGAAGAATTTTCAGTCATTCTTATTTTCTGTTATTCAATTATAATATATATTACATTAATATAAATTAGAATTTTAGAAATTAATTTTTTTCTTAAATTCATTACCAGGTGGTTCCAATTATGAAATTAAAAAATATTCGTATCTTATTTTATTAAATTAGTATATTGCTCATCGAAAGCATAGAAATGTATGAAATTTCAAAAATATTTCATGCAAAAAATAGCTGAAGAAATGATCAACAATATCATTTTTACCTATATTAAATTTGTCAAACGTTTATAAAAATGGAAAACATCATTTATATAAATATATAACTTGGAAAATCATGAATACTGATTTAGCAAGTCTTATTTTTCTTGGGAGACTTCATTGCATGTATGTATAGGAATTCTTTTTGGCTCAAGACGTCATTAATTTAAGATAGAGAGTTTTCCCCTAGGGACTTCCTCATATTCCACTATATAGCATGATTGAAGCCTAACTTTATTGTATAGTAAAATAGGTAGGATATGCATGTTTATTTCCTTTTGGCAGGTTAAATCCAAAGTTTGATACTCATTTGCAAATTTGTTAAAAATATTACATACAAAATGCATATAGCTTATTGTGGTTCCGAGTTATAGGCAGATAGATTGAACGTCTACAGACTGCAATTCGTCAGATTTTTCAAACTTTTACTGGTATGTTTGTTTATATTATTTCAGTATAGTTTCAATATATACATTTATAAAATTTTCTTTTAAATTATATATTTTGAGTTATTCTGTTTCCATTCACAGACAAGTGGATTTATCTTAAAAGGGTTTCATCCAAAGATTTTTACTGATAGACAATTTTATCGTAAAACAACACAGAAAAATTTTATTTTCTTGGCTGTTTCCATTCTTTATTTACCTTGTTCGGAAATCAACAGAAAGCTTTCTTGTTTAAGAATAAATGTACTCAAGTGCAAACTAAATGGTGGCGATTCATCAAAATTTCTAAACCTTTAACGATTATAATATTTTCTCTTAGTAAGCATTGTACAGGAATTTTCCAAAAAAAAATCTGTTCATAAGACACTCCGAGAAAATCTGATTTTAGTTTTGTAAAATTTTCATACAATTGCAAAACATAAAATCGCAAACATTTCAATAAGCTTTTACAAAAGAAACTACACATTTTTTTAATTTTTCGTCTTACATATATGTCATTAAATATTCCAGAATTGTCAAGCATGGTTAGTAAAATGCAATTTTTAATCCCCTTACCCGATAAAAAATATTCTCTTTCCAAAAAAATGTTATTATCATAGGATCTGCGATTACGATGCCTCTTAAAAACTTTAACGGTCCACTTCAGAATTTGAAAAGTATTTTACTTCTTTACTAAGATTGCTAACGACTTCAGATAGCTAACACAATTAATTAAATCATGTTAAAATACACAGTGTTGCGATGACGGAAGTTTTCTTCAAAATTCTTTATAAACAGAATTATGTCAATTTTGTTTTGATATTTAATTTTATTCTTTACTCCAATATGCCCAAAGAACCACATGTGAATAGTTAACTTTTCAAACTTTTTTTATCCAATCAAATACATTCCATCCAAAATAATATTGCTTTCAGAACATCGCTAAATATAGCGATTGTTAAAAAGAACGGCTCAAAATGGATCTGAATAGAATTACTTTGTTTTGATACTTGGCTACTAATAAGTCTAAAAATTTAATGTAATTGGATTAAATAATCTTTTGAACAGTAATATATAATATCTATTAAATGAATAATTAAAAAAGAAAATATCAACAATTTATAAACATAAATATGATAATAATGTTTTTTCACGGGTTTTATTTTGGGAACAACTCAATACTACCACAAAGATTCATGGGGCTCATGAATTTGGTTTTCCATTTTCTGATCTAACTAAATATATTTACTGAGCATTTCGTATGTAATTGCTCTTAAAAACTTAAATATCTCCTAGTAACCCAGACAAAGAATTAATTGTTATTTAACAATGGAAATACTAATAACTTCAGATGATTAAACAACAGCTTGGTTAAATTCCATTGTTTTTAATAATAGTCAATTTTTATAAATGAAATTGCATTTGTTTACTTCCAAATCCAATTTTACATATGCACTAGTCATAATTTAACTAAATCACGTGCCTTAAGAAAGCCTGACTGTTTTACAGCACCTGATCAAATGAAACAGATCCCAAGCTCTATTAACATTATTATCAAAGCCTGTAAGATACTTCAAGGTTCACATTTCAACCTCAAAAGAAAGATTTTGTTATAGCTCTGAAGTTACTAATGAACTCGAAGCACCAGACGACTATTATCAGATTAAACCATCTTGCGTTCCATAATTATTTTCAATAGATATAAATTTTCATATGAGATATAAAAGGTTATATAATACACCAAAACATACGTCTTGGAAATTGCTCATTTCAAAGTAATGCAATATTTTATTATCTTAAAATATGAGACAAGTTCTCTAGTTTTATCTCTTTTTTTTTCTTCCAAGAGGAAAAAGATTTTTACCTTTCTTCTGTCTGGTCACTAATGGTCTCATGTACTAAGAGATTTAAAGGTAATGAAATTAAGATGGAGTTATCTCTTTAATTGGTATCAGTTACCAAAATATGAGTTAAAAGTTTTGTAAGGTAAAAGAAAACAACCCTCTCAAATCACATTATTAAGCGAATAAGAGTATCATGTAAGAAAAACCCGCTCTTGTAAATATGTTTCCTGAGCTAACAACCGGTTCATTAGAAGGAGTTTTTCCTTACTGAAAAACATTCTTCTCTAATATCGGATGTTGTTCTTGCATGTGACATTCAAAAGCATTTTTTCGTCGGAAAAGACCGACATGTCTTTAATTTACGAAACTTGTCTTTATTGCGTGAATCTAGATCCTATTTCTCTGTGTAAAGTTGATTGTGCATTTTAGCGTTGTTTTCACAAAAAATTACGCATTATATCATGCAATTTTAATATTTTCAAATATTAGTTATATGTTAATCATTAGTTTAATTAAATTTCAGTTCCTCATTAGTAATGAATTTGAGAAACAAAATATTAGTTATATGTCAATCATTATTTAAAACAAATTTTAATTCCACAATAGCGGTGTCATCTAGTAATGAATTTGAGAAATAAAATATCTTAAGATTAAACAGTCAGAAATATTTATTTAAAAAGAAAACTCTACAGTTTTGCATATTAATAAAAAATGCTTCCCAATTTCTTTGTTGAAATTAAAATGTACATAAAAAATATTGAAATTGTTTAAAAAATTTATTTTAGAGATTTTGATGAATTTTGAGGGGTTTTTTTTTCTCCGACTTCCATTTTTAAATTTGAATACACATTTTATTATAAGGATTTATTTAAAAGCAGCAGCTATGTGAAAATAAAATAAAGATTTCAAACTTGTAATTAATTATTCCATGACTAATTCATAGTAGCTATTTTTCTTTTTTCCATGCTTTATTTTACAACATAAAATATTTCTTCCTGCTAAAAAACTTGGCTTTAAAAATCCCTCGTACTAAACTTTATAGTTTTCTTATCATTTTATTCATGTAAATTTTCATATTCATTGCCAATTACACTTATTTTTTTAAGTATACTTGTCAGAATCATACGTTTGCTTGATTATTTTCCAAATTCTAAGTTTTAAATTTTGCTTATGTTATTATTGCATATATTTTACTATAATGAAATACGCTTTTTAAATAAGTATATTTTTTGTTCTTTTCTTTTTTTTATTTCTTTTTTACATTTGTAACTTTGATTTCTAAGCAGTAGTAAAACGTGAGTTTGGCGGTATAAAACATTTAACAAAAGCAAATAAAGTCTCGACCAAGGACCTCCATTTCTATATTTGTGAATCATTATGCATGTGCACATTTATAAAGTATTCCGTGTAGTTTGTAATTCGTTTTTTGCAAAACTGCTGCAGATAAATTAGTAATTCTGGTTGGCGTTGATAAATTTTCCATTTTCACTTCCGCGTCCGATGGAGATAACATTATTGGTCCATATCTGAAGTAAGTTAAGTGACAACTCGTCTCTCTTAACAGACGGAAAGAACATCCGCTCGGGGTCGAAAAGGGGTGGAGAAGATTCTCTGCGTAATTTGTAGGCGGTCCCCGAGGGTGTCCGCAAGCAGGAGAGCAAATCAGGATAATACCTTCGTCTTCCTCCCTCCGGAAAGCGTCCTTTTCAAAAGATCCGCAGTCGGCGGCCGCTTACGTCAATAGGCGGCCTCGCTTTATGGCCACCCACCAACTCGATTTTGTTGCCATGGGATCGGGTTGCCATGACAACCTCTTCTCCTCCTCCTCCCTCGGAGTTATTTCTCCGGCTCAATGAGGGAGATCGTCAGAGCAAGATGGGTTCATCAACACTCCAGTGGTCCGCCATTGTGCTCCAAGGAATCGTTTGGCTTGTAGCCCATTAATTGCCCCGCTTTTCTCTTTAGATTAGTTTGCGGGGGGTGGGCGAGAAAGTTGGGGAGAGGGGAGGACAGGTGCCGAGTGGATACCAGATGAGGTGTGGAATTTTATGAGTAGGAGTTAAAAGCTCGCCTGCGTAACGTAAACTGATAACAGCCGACAAGAAATATTCATTTACGGCGCTGCGTTAAGACGACTTTTGGCCCACCGCTGATACGTCGTTTCGATGGCTGAGTTTATCGCTATTCTGCTGAGTTAACGCTTAACCGAGCGACGGTTTTATCGGAAGGGAAGACTCTTTAATCTGATTTTATGTTAAGAGCCTCTCCTTTTTAATTTTTGACACCAAAACAGGCTGGTAGAGAAATACTTGTCCTTTGCTGTCAAATGCACAACAGTATGTTTCCTGGAGATTTCTATCACTTTGCACAGTGTTGAACTTAAATCACAGTGCTACCATCTATTGTGAAAAAATTGAAACAATTTTCGATCTTAGCTAGTATTATGAATGGTCATTCAGCAATCAATAGATACTTGAATCAACAATTAATAATTTTAGGGTCATTTGAAAATTTGTAAAAGAAAATGACTGAAGACCCTTGGCTCATTTATCTTTTCAATGGTAGGAGTTTTTTTTTATCTGCTCAATTAACGCTTAACAGAGCGGCAGTGCCAGCAGGGAAAACTCTTTAATCTGATTTTATCTTCAGAGTTTCTCTGTTTTAATTTTTGACATAAAGAGTGGCTGGTGTGTCGTTTGCTGTCAGATGCACGACAGTAAACATTTTGAAGTTTGCTAAGATGTTGAATGTAAATCACAGTGCTACCATCTAGTGCGAAAAAAATGCATCGATTTTTTATTTTAGCAGGTATCATTTAGAAATCAATTGATACTTGAAACAACAACTGCTGGCTAAAATAAGTTTAGGGTCATTTGAAAATTTGTAAAAGAAAATGACTTGGGGGACAATGGCTCATGCATCTTTTGAATGGCAAGAGTTATTTTTAATCTACTTAATTAATGCTCAACCAATCAGTGGTTTAATCACCAGGGAAGGCTCTTTGATTTGATTTTATGTTAAGAGCTTCTCTTTTAATTTTTGACATAAAGGTAGGCTGATGGCGAAACACTTGTCATTTACTGTTAGATGCATAGCAACATGCTTTCCAGAGACTGTTATCTCTTTGCATTGTGTTGAACTTAAATACAGTGCTATCTAGTGTGAAAAAGTACAACGATTTTCGATTTTAGTTACTATCATTTACCTTCATTATTGGTATTTAGAAATCAATCGATACTTGATTTAACAACAGTTTGCTGCAATATATTTCGGGTTATTTGAAAACTGTAAACGAAAATGACAGGATCCACTACTCATACACCCTTTCAATGGCAGGAGTTAGTGTTCCCTTCAACTACCCGAACAACGGTTTTACTGAGATGGAAGGCTGTTTAATCTGCCTTTATCTCGAGTGATTCTCTGTTTTAAATTTTGACATAAAGATATGCTGGTGTATAAATACTCTTCCTTTGCTGTCATATGCATGTCAACATGCTTTCTAGAGATTGCTATCGCTTTATATGGTGTTGAACTTAAATCGCAGTGCTACCGTCTAATGAGAAAAAAAAACATTCTGATTTGCAGTTTTATTTTTTATTTATTAGATTTGTTACATTTATTTATTGTTCTTTAAAAATAAACAGATACTCAGATCAACAATTATTACCGTAATAACTTAAATTGTAATTTAAAAAATTGCAAAAGGAAGTAGAATTTTAGTTGAATTGTTATTCGATTGCTATTTTTTTTTAAATTTAGTGCTTAACCGAAAGACGGTTTATTAGGAGAGAAAATGACGTAATGTTGAGATACACTATTATGATATCATATATATTCTTTTTTTAAATTTTTGGCATGTTGATGGGCTCACATAGTACTAGTTACTCATTGTTGTCAAAAGCAGTACTTCCTGAAAACTTATATCCTGTTTGATTAATGTTAATATCTAAAAAGAAAAGAAGTCACTTTTCAATATAATTTGGTATCATTTATCTTATTCGGTGTTTTTTAGATATGAAGTTATACCTTAATGAAAATTTGTTGTTGAAATTAACTTAAATGTTATCTGGAAACTGAATCTAAAAAGATTTTATGAAAAAGAAATTCGATATCTAGTTTTATATAAAGAATAATTTTGTAATTATTAATAATAAACATGATACACTCAATCAATGAGGTAGGGTTGAATGTGCATGTATAATTGATGTTTTATCAATAAATATTTTAGATCTTATATTCTATTCCCCTTTTTCATCAAAAAGATATTTTTATTTTCAAAACAATTTTAAAACTTAAAGTATTTATAAGTTTTAACAAAAAAAAAATAATAATAATTTTTTCATGTACATCTGACAGCATTCCAAACTAGTTTTGAAGGAATAACAAGTCATGAGAATTAAATCAGAAATGATTATTTATCATGAAATGACTTTTATTGGTACAAATTAATGCAAAGATTTTCTGCATGATTTTTAAGTCTGTAGGAATAAAAAGAAATTATCAATTGTAAATCACTTATCTGCCTGCTTTCTTATATACGAAGTATAGAGTAATAAATATAATCTTTAAAAATTCGAACGTGAGATTTTGATGAATTTACACATTTCAAACTATTTTGAATCAGAAAACACATTTTTGAAATTATATTAATCTGTCTTTCCGTTCTTATGTCTGTAAATATGAGAACTCAGAAACAATTAGAGCGACATGGTTAAATTTTGAGTTATGGAATACACAAAAATTTAGATTCTTTCAGAATTTCAAACAAAATTCATCCTTAGGAAGTCAGTCCGTCTTGCTGTGCGAATAAAAGCGAACTCAATAAATATATGCAGATAAAATTTAATGTACAAGTAATCTAAAGTATATATATTCCGAAAAGTTTGAACCAAATTTGTCAAACTGTTAACAATATGTCAGTCTGTAATTTAGCATGCTTGTAAAAGCAAGGACTTTAAACGATGAAATTCGTTATGTTTTCTTGTGGCTGCAACCTCAAGGAAACAAAACAAATATCAAATTTTGGTGTCAATCGGCCGACTATAAGACATCTAAAATATATATTTACTAAAAAGTACTAGATTCAAGCCAAAGATCTATATTTCTTTACTATTATTCACAAATATCATGCTACATATTCGTGGACTCAACCAAGGTTTACAATTTTATGCGAAAGAAAAGGGGATAAAAATCTTTATTGGAGAATATGCGAAACAGTTTTGGGTAAAAAACTAGCACTAGTTTTAAATTCTTTTATAGGAAAAGTACGTTATGGTTCATAATAATGTGGAAAGTCAAAATGTCTGTTTCATCTCTAAATAAGGCAGCAGGAGAGAAGGGATTTTATAAACCAAATTTGCTCAGTTATTTGTTTATAAAAACTGCAAAATGTGAGGAAATCATTTTCCTTTATTTACAATAACTCTATTTATAAAAGGAATCAATTTGTTTATTGCAAAATTTTGGGGAGATAACATATCTTCATATATTGCAGTTTAATCAATCTCCTAACACAATTATATGGATGCTTCATGTCCCCTTTGAGCAGCAAATAATAATAATACATTTCCGATATTTCACGTATTCGATTTTTTGTACTCACTTTTTTATTAAATTTACACTTAGAGGTCAAAAACTGTGCATCAAATTTCTTCCATCTAACTGCTTCCATTTTAAAGATATGTTCACTTAAACTCAAACTAATCTTCTGCCGATGAATTTCTATCAAAATTTGATTTTAAAAATTTTACAAAACTGGCCTTAAAAACACATTTAGTGACAAGAGCACATACCAAATTTCAAAGCTCTAATTGAAAGCGTTTTGAAATGGTCATTTCATAAAATAATAGGTTAAATAATAATAGTTCAGGTGGATAAAAATAATCCCACAAATTCTCTTTTTGGGTTCAGTGGTGTTTTGGACGAGGAAAAGATAGGGATCCATCTGAATCTCAAGCTCGAATGTTTCGGCGATTGCATTGCCTTATATTCTTGAGAGTTAAAATTGCCATGTAATAAATAAACTATACAATTTAAATTTACAAAGCATTGTAATAAATAAAATAATAATAGAGTAATAAATACTAAAATTAAGCGTGTAATAAATAATAATAAGTTATCGTGTAATAAATAACGTATATTATTTGGGTATATAAAGCATTGTAAAAATATAATAATAATCGCGTAATAAATAATTTTTATCAATTGTCTAATAAATAATAATTGTATAATAAATAAACTATTATGCTTTCTATATTTTTTATTTTTATCCAAGTAAAAACAAATAAATGAATTGGAATTTTAGCACTCTTCATTACAAATACCATTCTCTTTACACGAATACAGATCTACTCTTACAAAATAAATCTGCTTCTCCTAACTCAGCAACGGCTTCCAACTAAGAACAACCACATTATTCATCATAAACCCGAGTATTACGATTCTCATTAAAGCTCGCCAAATCCTTTTGCGGTTTCACAGCCTGAAAGAGCGATTCGCCACCAAAAAGGGACGATTACCGCTTAATCCTTTTATCCTTTGGCAACCCTTCCGAGTGCAGAGAGCGGGGCCAAGCGTGACAGAAAGGCCAATTACGGAGCAGAAGTGGCAAAAGCAGGTGGACTGTGGTCAGGAGCGGGGTTAGGGGAAGGGACGGATTACGATGACCGCTGACCACCCCACTGTCTCCTCTACGATCCTTTAGAGGCGAGCGTTCGCTCTCGGCAATTTAGAAATTTCTCGCTCCCTTTGGCGCGTCGTTTGGCTTCTTAGAGGTTTTAGTATAAACAACACATTTGCAATTTTGTTGGCGAGTTAAGTCACAGAATTCAAGTGCAAGCTGAATTTTCCAACTTTATTTTTTGTCTCTTTGAGTTACAGTGCTTTTTTTTTTCCTTTAACAATTTTATTGATACATTGGTCAAAGTTATTTTTAATAGTGCATCTTTCTTTCACTAATATTATTCAGTGTTTATTTTTTGACAGTTTATAGCTTTTGTCAGCGCTGTCCCAATCTGCATTCTATTACATAACTTCACAAACAACAGTAAATTTCCCATTAAAATTTTATATTTTTGTTTTAAAGATGCATGAATGTATGAAATATTTACTAACTTTCTTAAGAGATTTTTGCTCCCACGAAGGTTTACACATAATATATATAAAACTAAAAAAGACTCATAATGTTGTTGTAAAAAAACTTTCATACAACTGAAGCTTTTGCCTGTTTTTTATGTAACCTATAGAATGGTAATAACATTTTCAATATCAAAAAAAAAAACTTTTGCTGAATGTTATGCCCTTGAAAAATAAATTTGATTTGATTTTTTCAACCTTGGAATCTTTCATAAAGTAATGTTCGTTTTTATCATTTTAAAGCATACTGATTTTTTTAATTTGCGTACTATATTTCTTAATATAAAAGAAAAGAATTTATTTTGAAATCCTGAGAGAGTGGTCAAACTAAAGTTTTCTGTTATATTCTGTAGTAATAAAAATACTAACTTTTGGTGCGAAATTAGATTTTTACTGACTCTCGTGTGCTCCTAGGCAAATTGTTTGGTTATTAATCCCTGCAATGCGATTAATAGCATTTCAAAATTGAATTTATTCTTTTCACACGCATTTCAAAACATTAGCACAGTATTATACTCGTAATCCCAAAATCATTTATCAAATTGGTATACTTCAGTAACTGCCTTTTTTTAATAACTGCGCATATATATTTTTAAAAGAAAAGACCGATAGACTGTATTATAGATATTAAATCTGTATGCTGGCCAACCGAATATACCAAAATCGGCATGTTAAGGTAACATACTGATTTCTATTAGTTTAAAACATTGCATTTACAAGCATGCAAAGAACAGATTAACAAATGATCAACCTTTTTGACAGATTTGGTCCAAAATTTGGTTACAGTCTATATTTTAAATGCTCAATCTATGTACCAAATTTTATTTAACTCTTTCTGTTTTGCAGTTATCGAATTCATTTGTACTCAAAATACTGAAGTTCATCTGTTCTAGATTTTATTTTTCACTCGATTCAAGAAAAGCTCGTGTGAATCTATTTCTTTCAAAATTTGATAAATAGCTACAAATTTTACCGGAAATCCATATATTAAATTTAATTCTTCTAAACCAAAGCATTTCTAAGTTAAATGCTGAAAGACATTCAAAAAGCGTTTTTTAAGATTTAATACAGGAAATTCATGGTTTAATCAATATCTCGAGATTGTATTGATGTTTTCATCTCTTGCTCGTATGCGAGAAAGTAAAAATGACATTTAAGATAATTTATCTGTTCAACCGCAGAAACTTTTTTTTTTAAAGCAACGTTTTATTGTTATGATTTCCTGAAAGTTCTACCCAATATATCGATTCTCGGGAAGCCACAATAGCGCGAGAAACGTGATTTCTTGTACCCTCCAAACTTCTAAATATTGCACAGCACGATTTAATGCTCATGCGTTTATCAATAAACAACTTATTCTGTATTATGACGCTATGCTTACAATTTGTGAGAACATTTTTTACAAGTTTTTCTGTTCTGATAAAGGTCATTTCATGACATTTTACGCATTCTTTTTCTGTCATTAAGTATTTGATGCTAGGCTATGACGTAGCCTTTATATTCTGTGCAAACCTTTTAGTTCGGAAGAATGCGAAAGTGTTCAACTTTCATTTGATGAAATGAGAAAGCCACAATAGCGCGAGAAACGTGACTTCTTGTACCATCCAAACTTCTAAATATTGCACAGCACGATTTAGTGCTCATGCGTTTATCAATAAACAACTTATTCTGTATTATGACGCTGTGCTTACAATTTGTGAGAACATTTTTTACAAGCTTTTCTGTTTTGAAATAGGTCATTTCATGACATTTTACGCATTCTTTATCAGTCATTAAGTATTTGATGCTAGGCTATGACGTTGCCTTTATATTCTGTGCAAACTGATTAGTTCGGAAGAATGCGAAAGTGTTCAACTTTCATTTGATGAAATGAGAAAGACAATAATTGTCATATAAACATGTTTTTCATGGTTTTTAGTTAATAACCTTGAGTTTATAAAAACAATAAACTCAAACATTTGGAGATAAAGTTCTACGCTTGCATCACTTATTTTATTGTATGTTTTATGGACTTAAAAGCTTTGAAATTCTTTGATATGCCCATTTAAAAAAGTAATTCATAAAAATAATTTTAAAAAGAACAATATAGTAAATAATTGAAAAAGTGCCTTATGCAAAAATAATCTGATAAATTTTTACATATAAACTTTTACTTATAATCTATTAGTCATATTTAAAAGCTATTATTAAAAATTTAATCATAAATTAGTTAAACTTATAAGCCTTTGAACCTTATAAACTTTTATTTATAATGTTGTTAGATACAACAAATTTTATTGTAAAAAGAAAAATTTCAAGTGATATACCACATTTTTTATGAATATAAATGATTGTTCTTTTTTATTCCTTCGTTATTCTATTTTTAAAGATATTTCTTTCTTTTTCAAAATATTTTATTTCTTAAGATTAGCTTTACATTTCCATTTGAAATGCTATTCTTAAATACATTGAGAATAAAGTTGCGTCTTGAAATGAACAAAATTGTTTTAATTGCTTATTTCAAAATTTCTTTTGCCAATATAGCAGAATGCATATAATTTTTTAAACACTTCAGCAGTTTGCCTCTTACCGAAATTCATTATTTACCAAATTAAGCTTTAGCAGAAACACAAAACTTCGAATTAGAAATTAAAAGCATCTCACTATAACTGCATTTGTAATATTATTTGAACTTTTAATTTCCTTATAGTAACTGTTACAAAACATTAATTATTATCTAAAGTGTTTATAGTATACAAGAAAGTACGATGATTATTCTTTGAAATAAAATAAAATTCTTGACATGAAATTGTTTTTCTTGAATGCAACAGCAACTTTATAATAAAATATTTTACTTCATTTAATTGTAATATTTAAATGAAATTAAAATTTTCATTAAGTTGCATTTCTTATAATACACTCATTTTCAGTGATATTTCACCTCTATCAGCTAAAAACTTGAAATAAAATAAAATAAAAATTAGTAATAAGATATTTTTAAAAAAGAATGCAGAAAGACAAAGTGAATCAATTATAAAATTAAAATATAAGTTTTAAGTCAGTTTGGGTTTTATTTTTTGATTCACTAAATGGTTGTACTAGAATTGAAATATCATTTCAAATAATATTATTGTTAATTTTTATAAATCTATAAAATTTGTTATTCGTTAATTTCACACTGGAGTGTTTAAAGGTTGATAAAAAATTCCCATTTGTAATTTCTAACAAAAAATTTGAAGATAAAAGCTAACTGATGCGAATATTACTTTTCATAAATGAGTAAAAAGAATTGAGAGAAATGTACAGTTATTTAAAAATTTATTTTAATCTGGTTCAAAAATATCTTTGAATTATTTAACGTTCACAAAAATATTATGAGTTATATGAAATTTAAATCAATTCGAATTTACTAGCCAGTCCCATAAATTTATACGAATAATAATTAATTTTTATTGAAACCTCTGACATTGTTTCATTGATTTTATTCTAATTATAATATCTGCAGAGCTTAGACATAGTAAATTAACTTCCAAATTATCAATAAATAAAACGAAACAATAATTTCAATAGTTTCTGTTAGACGTTAATTGAGAAAAAGATGTAAGGTGTTGAAGACAATCTAAATCTGAGTTAAAATACTAAAAAGATTTTGTGTTTAAATTAAATTTGTAGCAATAGTAATCAGAAACAAATTAATTGTTTTAATTATTTTTAAAACGCTTTAAATAATACAGAACTTGATATAAAATTAAGGAAAATTCTTAATATATTTGAATGAAAGCATTAACTAAAATTTCCATCAAATATTTAGTTGAGGAAGCCTTAATTTATAAATAATTCCCTCGAAGCCATGCAAAATTAATTCTTAATTACCTCATTTATAATTACATTCTAGCTTTTTTTCTAGTCCAATAATTAATAACATTAATTGTGATCAACGTTTAAACACAAAAATTAGGAACAGTGCCAAAGATTTAGATCAATAAGTTTGGGAAAAAAAATTAATGATTGCATTGTCCACATCATTATCTTTTAAATATGATTTGTTAACGACAAAAAGAAATAATTTTTCTTAAAGGAAGAGCTTTTAACATTAATACACATTTAAAATAATAAATTATTTTAACTTAAAAGCTATTTGATTCTAGTTTTAATTTCACTGAAAATTATATCAATGGATTATCTATATTTCATCACTGTAATACATTTCCAAATTAATGATGTACTATATGCTGTAACGATAAATTTTAATAATGATGATTATTAAACATGAAAATTAAAATATTATTCTATTTGTCTTTAAAAAAGTTAATAAGCATATTATGTTTTTTTTCTTTTAAATTCTGACAAATTCAGTTAAAGTTATAAAACTCATATATATTTTCAAACGATATGTTGTTTTTTTTTTTTTTTTTTGCTTTATAAAAAAAACTCTTTAAAAGACAATAATTTATTTTACAACCTATTTTTATCATCTCAAATTAAAATATCACCTTGAAATTTTAAATATATTAATTTAACTATTCAATTTTTTGAGAATCAATGTTTTAATGGTAATTAAGTGACAATAATTAAATTTCTTAGGGCCACTGACATTAAAAAAATCTTTAAAAAAGAATAAAATTTCTAACATTCTTGTTCTAAAAATTAATATTCAAATAATTAAATTTATTTTTATTCTGATTTATATTTTCAATTTATAATCAAAAATGCACATTTTCTTCTAAGTAACTTCTGCAAAAATTGTTACCATAGTTTATGGAGAGAGTCTAAAATAACTTTCCTGCTTTTATAGTCTTAATGTAAAGAAAAGGTATTTATAAACCTGCGTCAGAGCGTACGTACAAAATCCAATATTATAAATTTGAAACATGAAATAGGTTATAGAAAATTTCAGATAGATATAGTTACAAAAATAAATAAATAAAGGGTGTTTATTTTACTATCTAAAGAAAGTTTATTTATCAAAAAGTTTAAATATTTTTGAATACTTCGAATACTAGAAGTAAAAAATAATCTATCAAACATTTGCATAAAAAAGGATATTTATACAAACGATATATCTATGTTTGTATCTTTTAGTATTTAATATTATGCCTCTTTAAAAATAGTTTATAAATTCAGTCTACTTTAATCTTATGTGATGAGTTCTTTTGATAAATCTGTATTCTTGAAACGGATGAACCAGTATTAACAGCTAACTCCAAAAAAGTAATTCTGATAAAAAATATATTAGTTTATTCTTGTGATTCTTTTTCTTATTTAGCACAATTATGATTTCACTTAATTTTATATTTCATTTAATTTATGTTTTATTATATCATTTAAAATTAAGATATTCTTTATAAATATTATTTAATTTTTATTATTATAAACTATTTGTCGTCTAGAATCTAGATAATAAACTCAATAGATAAACTGGTGGGATTCCAAAAACGAATAGCTTTATGGAAGAATAAAGCTCAGGTAGGCAATTTAGAAATGTCTGAGTCAGTCCCAGAATATTTTAATAAAACTATTCATAAAATTGTTTTTGACCATTTCAGAACATTAGAGAAGAGAATTATTCTTTATTTCCCAAATGTAGATACAAAAAAAAATGATTGAGTTCGTAGTCCATTTGTTATAACGAATAATTCTTTACTTGAATTAAGAAATAATTTCGCTTTTTAATAATAGGGATTTCATTTTAAAATATTCGGAAAAATCAATTGATTCATTTTGGATTAACATTAGATGCGGTTATCCCCGATAGCCAAAAAATCTTTAAAAATATTATTACAGTTTTCTACATCTTATTTGTAAGAATTAAGATTTTCATTGTTAACTAACATAGAAATGAAAAAAAGACCGGGACTGTTAAGTGTAGATGATGATATGAGGGTAGCATTGTCTTTTTTACAACTAAATATAGTTGAAATCATCAAAAAACATCAAGCTCAAATTTCTCATCAAAAGTATTCTTATTATTACTTTGTCATTAATCCCCCAATAAACTTGCTGTTTTTCTAGAACATATTATATTATTTCATTTTACATTCAAAATTATTATCACAAACAATTTTATAGTGTATTTAATTAATTACCATTGTATTAAAGTAAATAACTTTTAAACTTGTCCTTTTGATTGTGTGAGTTTGAATTTTAAAATCGTTAAAAATGTGCCACGCCAAAAAAAAAAAAAAAAAAAAAAAAATTGAGAATCACTTTTTACTTCTAAGATAAAACTTTTCAAATATATATATGCTTATTGATATATGCTCTTAATTATTACAGATAATTTAGATACTATTAAATGTATTAATAAAGCATCTGGAACTTTAGATGCAAAATAGGATTTTAGAAAATATAACGAATGTATTATACAAGATAGAATTCTTAACAGATAAATTATCTCCACAAAATTAATCTCTAATTATTAGCAAAAGTTGAAGCGCCAAACGAAATTAAATATAGGAAATTCAATATCCATCTTTAAATAAAGGCCTCGTTATTTATAAAATTAACACTACTTTCTAAGAGGTTACACGAATGGTACCGACAAGATCCCAAAGAAGTTCATTATTAATCATGTGTCCTCCATATTTAGTGGAAATATTTTGGCGGGAAGGATGATTAATTCGATTAGTTCTTAACCTCTCGGTTTCGGAGGACATAATAATTGCAGCTATTAGTGACGAATAAGTGATTACAGCTCATTTTCTTGGTGGAAAATTTGCCTGCGCTCATTTGGTAGATCCGCCATAATGGAACTATTGCGTGACATGCTCCGGCACTGATACACCAATTAATTGCCGTGGAATCTTTTGTCTTTTGTTTTTCGGCCAATCATATTGACGTATTCGATCGTTTGGTCCGTTCTGTAATCGAATAGATTAAACCACTTTAGAGTCAATTTTAATAATACTTAAATAGGATTTTGTAAATGAGTCAATGAACATAATTAGGATAATTAAAGTTTATTTTAGATTTTAACATAACTACTTAGTATCTATGAATACTATTATTAATCTTTGCTGTATTTCAAATAATTAATGGAAATCGCAATATACTTATAAACTAGCACTTTTGCATCAATTAATTGCTGTGGAATCTTTTGTTCTGATTTTCGGCCAATCATAGTGATGTATTTGATCGTCTGGTTCTTTCTGTAATCAAACAAATGAAACCACTTTAGAGTTAATTTAATTTATTCTTCCTTAGGATTTGTTAATTGAGTCCATGAACATAATCAGGGTTATTAGTGTTTATTTGGCTTAGACATTAACATATTATTTCGTATCTATAAATATTATTATTAAGTATGATTTTTTATATTTAAAATACATGATATTCTTCAAATTGAAATATCTTTATGAATTAGCTCTTTTTATAAAGATATTTGGGTACAATAACAAAATATTTAAATTTTTATTGACTAATTTTTGTTTATTTATTATTTTATTTTATTTTTTATTCTCTTCTTATTTGAGGTTTAGAAATGGTAAAAATAATACTTTATACTTTTTAAATTACATTTTAATATAAAAAAATTATATTAGATATTATTTCTATTTAAATCAGCATAACCATTCATATATATTTTTAAGGAGTACATTCATAATCCCCTGTAAAAAGGGATTGTGCAAGTGAATGTAATACATGAAGTAGTTAAATCGCATACTTTTCCCTAGTTGACACTGCTGAAAAAACAAGAGACGTTCACTTAGCTTAAATCGCTGGCCGATCTGGCAGCGGGCTTGCAAAGTGTAATAATAACAAAAATAGTTGAAGAATTTTGCTCTTAATGGAAAATATCTCGCTGTATTTTAAAAAGATATTTAAGAAAGAGACTCCTCGCATTTTAAGATTTATATTAAATATTCTTATCATATGTATTCAATGTATTGGGTTGTTCAAAATTTTAACTTTTCAATAATATTTTGAAAAGATTATAAATCAAATCTTTATACTAATTTTCATTTTAAAATTCATCCATTGCTCAAATGCCTTAGTTATTGCTTAGTAAAACATAGAGTGATAAATTGCCTTTTTATATTAGTTATTTAAAATCATTTCTTTAACAGATATTCATGCCCCAAGAACAATTTTTCAACTCTTAATGTCACCTAGAAAGAGAAGACAATGGAGTAGAAAGTTTCAGTTTAGAAAGTATAAATCGGATCTTATATTTCCCTTTATTTCACAGCAAACAAGAAAATAAATTTTGGTTCAAATACCTCGAATTTGACTCGCACTAATGATTCCAAAAGTTGAGAATTTCTAAAAATCAGTTTATGCTCTTAACTTTTCACAAGAATGGCGTTCCAAATGAAATGCAATTAATTTTGTGCGAAATCTTTCGTGTCACTCTGACGAAGTGTTGGCGAGGGAAATATATGACGCCCTGGCGCGACTCAAATGTTTCTCTTGACAGCTCGAAACAAATCGTACTTTCATTAACAGAATCAACTGCGTTCTAAAAATTAATGGTGCCTTCTTCATTAAGAATTATTTCTGCAAAGTATTCGCTGGCCTCGTTGGAAAGAGAACTAACAGTCATGTGTTGCCTGCAGCTAACAAATTATAAATTCGCTCGCCGTTCTTTGTTTAATGTTCCATAGCCAGTTTTATGGGTGCCTTGGCAAATGGATTTATTTGTTGAAGTGTGCTTTTATTTTGTTGTGTGCTGGACCTATTTTTAGAAAAAAAAGATAGTGATAAACTCATATTTTTCTTCATGTAAAGAAGATAATAAACGGAGGACGGTTTTTTAAAACCTTCGATGGACCATAAAAAAAGACGAGATTATAGAAAAAGTGAATGTATAATCAAAAATCCTTGGTTACATTTTGACATAATTGTTCTGAAGATTCAAGAATTTGTTATAATAAATCCAAAGTGCCATCACAGGCACTTAGGACTCAACTACAAGATAGAACCATTCCCTAAGAAAGTGCGTCCCGTCATCGATAGGAGGTATCCACACCTATCCGTTCGTGTCCCTAAAGATTTGTGAGAATATGGAAGCTTCTCATCCTCAATCATGAGGTGCCTCCCGTGGTAATATATATAACATGAGTGAATCAAATTTCCGATTCCCTCTTCAAAGAACGCTGCCCGAATGATGTCACAGAGCCTTTGCATTTCTTGAAATCCTCCATTAATCTAGAAGCTCTTTGAATTCTCTTTTAAGGATAGAATATGGAGTAGAATGTCTGAGCATTCATCATCCCTCAAGTCATAACTTCGGTGTGTTTGTAAACTAGCTCGTTTAGGATACATTGTTTCTTTCGAGTCACTTTATCCTCTCAGTGAATAGTATCAGAAAACCTGTGTCCTTGTCAAATTCGTAGAGAACTCGACTTAGAGCCGAGTGATTTCCATTTTTTTGCCCTCAAAAGAATTTCTAAAATGCCGAAGTTTTCAAACTAATAAGATTTTCAAAGGAATTGTAAGGATCATTTTACATTAATGGCGACAATATTATTTGGAGGTCGGAAACCTAAACAACTGATATGAAAAAGGCTTGAATCTTAGATGTGTCGAAGATTGACCATGTTTCTACTAACTTTAAGGTAATAAATAAATTTATTTTCTACTGTTGTGTTTTTTAAGGTGCATTGGTGGTTAAGAAAAGGTCCTTCATCAATTTAGTTTTTGAAGGTAGTTGATAAAATCTGTTTTTTTTTTTAAGTAGGGATGCCGTTTTAACATTTAAAATAAAGATACCGCTTATTCCAAACCAAAGGCGAGTAGCTTGAGCCAAATGGTACTGTAACAATTATAATATTTTTATGAATTCAAAATTTTATAATGAAAAATTCATTTAAGATTTAAACACACAATTCATTCACCTTCTGTTTGAAATATTTCATCCTTAAAATTCCTTCTTACTTAATTTAATTTTTAAAACAAGGGATTAAAATATTTTTCGAGAAAAAAAAAATGTAAACCCACCAGTGGGATTGGTTTCCCTGAAATTTTCTCGCCTACTCTCTTAATACTACTTTTATACTAGACAACGCCCTGAATGGAATTGGAGTACAAATTACGAAATATTAACCTTTGGGTGAATTAAGAATATTTACTGGATATATCGCGTCACTTTTGGAGAGTTATTTACAGATTAAGCCCTAGCATGTAGCTAATAACATTTAAAAATCGAATCTATATTTTAGATAAGATTTTTCCAAATTCATTGAAACAAAAATTTGTTAAAAGACTGCACTTGTCGGCACAAAATTCCGTACAAAATTTAATATATTTTGATTCCTTTTGTTTTTGTGTAATTGCGTTTATATATTTTTAAAAGTACAAACCGACAGACTGTCACTCTCTCACTGGATAATAAATGTCTACATTTTAGCTTGTAAATGTGTGTGTCGACTTTTATACAGGGTGTCCTAAATTAAAGTTACCCTATTCAGAGCTAACTCGTAACTATCCATCCAAAAATTCTGAAATTTTGGGTATGCCTTGATTAAGGAATAGGAAAGACATTTTGCTAAAAAAAAAATTAGTTCTAACTATCGCTACTAGAGGGTGTATTCGTGTAAAGCGGGTCTATCCTACGCGATAAATCCCGAATCTTTGCCAATAACCTAATGCTCTGCTCTAGTGCGACATTAATTCAACCAACCAATTAACCAAACATTTAAAACTATAGCATATGCAAATGTTGCAACGTCACTTAACAGCTATCCAGTATAAAGGGAATGCATTCTTTGCAAACTTCATGCGAATGTGTATGCGACTCAAAATGACTTTAAGTTTACAATCTCGCGCTTTATTAGTCAAACTGTTTTATCAAAACCATGATTCAGCACCAGCAGTCTTAAGGATGTTTCGGACTTTGAAGGATCTTCGAACAAGTCCTATGACGTCTCATGGATTAAAGAAAATGATTACGGAACTTGAAGAAACAGGATAGTTGGGTGTTCGTCCTGGAAGAGGAAGAAATCAGTTCCTTTAGAAGTCGTTGAGGAGATTGCAATTCAAGTGGAAGAGGACAAAACATCAAACTTCATGACTAGCAGTAGTGCTCGCCATGTCGCAACAGTGTTGTATAGGTCAGACTCCAGTGCTTAGGATCTTCAGGACCCACGATATTATCCATACGAAATATCACTTGTTCATTAGTTGCATTCACAAGATTTTGACGCATTATTAAGGTTCTCACTGCAGTTTCTTGCTCAGTGTGAGATCGATTCTGAATGGTCATGGAACATTTTGTGGTCCTATGAAGCTCATTTCCTTTTAGACGGCTCGGTGAATACGCATAATTTGGGCTACAGAACCTCCCCTCTCTACCTTAGATGTTCCGTTACATTCACCGAAAGTAACAGTATGGTGTTGATTTAGTGCTTCTTTTATTCTGGAGCAGTACTTCTTCGAGGAACTAACTCCATCAGGTGCAGTGATATGCACTATCACGAAATAACTATATGCATCGATGTTGGAGAATGGAGTTGTTCCGGCTCTACAGTCACGCCAATGTCTTGACAGAACTCTTTTTATGCAGGATGGTGCGAGTCCACACACTACAAATTGCGTAAAAAATATTATGAAAATACATTTTACAGAAGAAAAAGTAATAAGCCGTCTCAATAATATTTGGCTTGCCCGATCCCTATACCTTAATCCATATGATTTTTGGCTCTGGGAATATTTGAAAGATCTGGTTTTCCGTGACAAGCCGAGAACGTTGCCTGATCTTAAAGCCAATATTTGCCACCAAGTGTTCAATATTTCAAAGCAGACACTACGCTCTACTGCTGAACATGCCATTTTCAGATTTCAGAGGGTAGCTGACAATGGTGGCCATCATATCGAACATGACTTGGATTAATTCCAAGCTAATGTGTAATTCTTATATTAAAATAGTCGATAATACGCCCTCTATTGGTAACATTTGTAACTAAATTTTTTTTAGCAAAATGTCTTTCCCATCCATTCATTAAGGCGTACCCAAAATTTCAGAGTTTTCGAATGAATAGTTACGGCGGTATGTAGCTTTAAATACATATCGCCTTTCACCATTTGAATAGGGTAACTTTAATTTGGGACACCTTGTATATCAAGCCATTTTCGTTTTGTAATTATCACGTTAACTTATATTGGAACAGCCTGACAGACAGACTTTCTATGTAAGAACTTTAATCATTATTCGATATAAAATCTACAAAATCAGTTTAAAAACCGTACAACGAATTTAATCCGTCTATATCAAAGCCGTTTTTAGTGTTTTATTCCACAGGCAAGCAAACATTTTCCAAAAATGTGCTTTTTTTATTTCAGGAATGTCTGAAACGTAAAGATTCGTCAAAATGTCGAGTTTGAATTTTTTGACGATTACTATACTTTATCTATACTACTTACACAAGAAAGTAAAAAAGTTTTATTTTGATCCGTAGTCTGGGTGATTAGCATAAAACCAAACAATAGCAAAACCATTTGAGATGTTCAATCTACTGATTGATCAAAGCATTCAAAATACAATAGGAAACCTCGAGAAGAAAACAAAATTTCATCATTCGTATTTATAGCCAATTACTTGATGTTTGATCATTACTATTGTGAAACATTCTATCCTTAAAAATCTCTTTCGAGCCATTTATTTTTCACCGAAATTAAATAAAACCATCTCTTTTCAGCGAAAATGACGTTTTAATATCGCAAACAAAGATACCATTTGTTCGATAACCAAATCCGAGCAATGTACAGCAGATGGTAGCGAAACCACTCCAAAAATCCGAATCGTCGATCGATGAAGACATACGAAATTCGGAAAAGAGGAAAGAACCGCGAGTAAATTAAAAAAATTACAAGCATCTAATTAATTTTGAGAAAGCGAAATTTTCTCGGAGAGTGTTTAGAGTTAAAAAAGAAAAGAATGTTAAAGCACAATGACTAATGAAATAGGTGGCGAATGTCTGAGAGAACAAAAAAAAATTAATTAGAAGCAAGCGCTCTGAGTTTGTGCATACTGAATGCTTGAACAAATATTTCATTCTTTCGAAAAGGATCAAATTTTGAGAAAAAAAGAAGAACGAACCAACGAATGAATAAATAAACAAACGAATTTCAAAGTATCATGTTGTTCTTGATAAATATTTAATGAATCGGAGACTCGGAATTTTCGAATAAATGAATCATAACTTCGAAGAAAAATGCAAAAACAAATATGTCTTCAAGGAATTCTAATTTCGACTTTTCATTTTTCAGGTTGTTTTCAAAGAGAGATAAATTAATAAAACGTTACTTTTACTTCTTTTTTTTATAGAAAGGGCTCTTTTAATAAATTAATTAATATCTTTCTCTGAAGTAAAATATCTTTATATAAAGTTAAATAGCTTGCACGAAAATCTTTCTAACGAAACGTAATACACCATTTTTTAAAAAAATTTCCTTTTCAGTTTATTTGGACTGATAATAGGTGTTTAGCTTCGAATGAATATCTTGTTTCATTAATTAATGATTGATTCATTTTAATATTCTTTCTGATCAAAGAACGTATTTTATTCAATAATTTTAAATATTGTTCGGTAAAATGTTTTAGTTCATTTCATACTGTGTTTCTAACAATATAAATATACATAAAAAACGTAAGACATATTTTTTTAAATATTTTATTTTATCTTCAATTGTTTTATGGGAAATTCTCGATTTCATTCTTAATACGTTATTATTTTCACGTGATATCCTGCTTGTCTGGTAAAAGTCCGTCGTTAGGTGATACTCTTATGGCAATATTTTGGATTTCATGTACAATGATTAATTGGATTAATTAATTCATTTTAAAATCCTGGAATCGCTTTTGGTTATAACAGATGAAGATCAGAATCCATAGTCTTTACTCTTATAAATAATAAATATTTGAATGTTTTCTTCTCTTAAGTTTAAGCTTAGGAAGATGAGTCTTTAAATATTTGTTTTAAATTGTTGAGTAATATTTTTTTAAACTTTGTATCTGGCTAGGTAAAATTTTTCATTGCTGGCACAAAAGTGATAGATTTGTGTCTTTTTAGAGCATTATTATCTCAATAAATAAATATGGATAAGAACTCATAATAAAACCTTCTAAATAGTCAATTATTCAGATCTAATAACTTTGAAAAGGAATTAAATTTTATTTTTATTATTGCATTTGCTTAGTATTTAGATTGACAGAAATGCATTTTTTGTTCATAGATGTTTTTTTAAATATGAAAGTCTTCATAAAACATTTTTTAGAACTGAACCTGAACTTCATTGTTCCAAGGCAAACATTTGATGTTAAAAATTGTCTTGAAGAATGCTGTTAATATGAAAAATTATTGCTATGCAGAGTAAGATTTTTGTTTGTTAAGATACTTTTACAGATATTTTAATGTTTGATGAATAGATGGCCGGAAACAAATGACAAATTTGGATCCCTAATATTTGAGAATAATAGAGATAGCTTTATCGAGTACTGCCAACATTTGTTCAAGAAATTCATTGTCCTGTTACGGAGACTGTAAAACCCAAGAAACACACACGCATGTATACATACATACATCCCCCTTCTCTCTCTCTCCTATATATATATATATATATATATATATGTATGTATGTATGTATGTATGTATATATATAATTCTGCTAGAAACTATATTTACTTAGTTAAATATATATATGTAGCAATAACAATACAGAATGTGTTAAATATTTATTTTGTAATTATTGCTGAATTATGAGAATTAATGAGTATGGGTTGTTTCGGTAAGCAAATATTCCATCATTTTTGTCTAGGTATTGAAAAGTATTATAAAATGTTAATTTAGATTATAAAAAATCTAACTTTTCTCTCCATCTTGCTTAGAGGAAATATTTTTCATTAAATATGGTCAAAATATGAGTATTCTGCTTATTTTTTCACATTGAATAAATTTCAGAATAAGGATTATTTCGAATAATTTTTTTGAAATTTTGTTATACTTTACAAATATGTTTTAACTTTAGAATTAATTAGTTGTAAACATTTGCTAATGTGCATTCATTTTTAAATACTGTTGCTCTTTTTTATGATATAATTTATGTCTAAATATAGAGATAGATAATTTAAGAAATGCAGAGTACACGGAGCAATAGGAATGAATATATGTTACATGCCTATAAAAATTTGAAATTTAAAACTATTTTGTTGAGGAAGCTATTAAAATTAGTTAGGCAACTATTAACTCCAACGAACCATTTAGTCTCTGAAATAGCATTTAGTATAGAGTATTTAATATTAGTAAGTGGTATTGTTTAATATTAAAAAAGTAAAGAACGTAATTTCCTTTTTGATATTCTTTTATGTATTGGTTATATATTGGGCTGCAAAAATTCTGCTAGACAATTTTTTTAAATTTAGTCCACAATTTTTTTAAAAACTAAAATTTGTTCATTTTATTTTAATTAATTAAATATAATATCCTTTAAAATATTTAACATAACAGTATTTAAAATATTGATAGATAATATTGCTTCCAATATAACAGGAAATGAAAATGTGAAAACCATGGAACTTACTATCTCTCAAACAACAGAGAACATTTTAGAAGAATAACATTCAAGAAAAATTAAATTTCAGCTTAAGTAATAACTAGATTTTAATAAAAAATAATTAATTTTGGCTTATGAATACCTTAAACTAGATAATTTTATCTTTAAAGAATTCACTCATAACTTTTGATATCTTTGATAAAACCTTTTAGCATTAAAGAAAATATTGAATTACGATGTTTACAGATATTAAATTTGAAAACTTATTGGTTTTATAACAAAATTAAATCCTAATTAATAACTCGGCAATTCTTAAAAAAACTTTAATATATTTGCAAATTGAAATTCTTGAAAATAAAAGAACACATTAAAGAAAAAATCTTTTGCAATTTAACCAATCGTTTCACATTTTTCCAACGTCGCTTTAAACGCCATTTTGTGCATAATCAGCATTTAATAATACATTCTGCATTATACAAGTCATTACCTAAACCAATTTGGATTTCTAAGAATCTACATCATTATGATTTATTTTATGCCAGACTTTATATTTACTCGGCAACATGAAGCCTGCATATACTTTCCTTATAATGTCTTTCCAAAAAGACTAAAATCATCGTAAAAAAACATGTCCGCCTGCATGTAATAAAGATCCAACATCTCCAGGGAAAAGAAATTAAGTTCTTTACTGCGGACCAAAATATTTCTCGGTCTCATTTGCTGTTTCAATAAAATAAAAATAAGACGTGAATAATAATCTCAAAGTTTTACCGAAGTTCTCATTTGAGATGCTAAATATATTCAGCCATTAATTCTTTCTAAAAATGCTTTTCTTGTCCACAGAAATTTATTTACTTCAGGGCTCATTTTACGTGTAATGCTGAAACGCCTCATGGTCGTAGCAGAAATTCCATTTTCTGATCCATTATCTGATTATTTTGCTGCTGTTGCCTTTTTTTTCTTAGTTTTATTTTATTTAGCGAAAAAGGAATTTTGGTTTGTTGGTATGTGATTTTCCAATTGCCAATACACGAACTGGGGATAGCTTTCTTCGGATTCTTAAATTTCTTTTCTTTGTTTTAAATTGAATTTCTTGTTTCTGCGTTGTTGTCACGTTTGGGATATATGAACATAGAAATTCAATTTTTTTGTATCATTCAAACCCAAGGATTAGAAAGTTTGCCAATTAGTACTTTATTGATGATTAGATCAGTTGTAATACGCTGTACATTTCGAAGAGGTGCTATTTTTGGATTAACATCGACATTTTGAACATTATATGGGTAATTAGAATATCATATCTACATGAAAACATCGACTCAGAACCTCCTTTAATCTTCTAGACTAAGTCAAAGAAGGTAAATTTCAAAACTATTAAACAAGCTCCCAACCCACGTATGCTGTAGACCTTTGATGAATTCAGATCTATGATATGTTTTACTACAAATACTTTTTTAAGTATAACATGAGCTATTTCCAAATGGGGATCAACATTTTGCTTGTAATCAACACATCATGTTCACATGACAACAAAGACAAGGAGTTACCCTCTTTAACCTTATACAGTAAGTCAGCGATTGTAAATTTCTAAACCATTAAACAAGTATCCGATACACATAGACTATAGATCTTTAATGAATTCAGATTACGAGCATTTTGGAACTACGATAGGAACTATTTCCACATGGACTTAAACATTTTGAACATTTTATGCTTAGTCAGCATATTATATCTGCATTTCAACATTGACTCATAAACCCCATTTTTAATCTTCTTCATTTAATCAACGATAGGAAATTTTGAAACTATTTAATAAGTATCTGACCCATGTAAGCTGTAATTCTTTGATGAATTCAAATTTTGATATTGCAATCGTTCAATTTCGAAACCAATATATTTTCAGTTGCCTAACCGCAGATAATTGACTGATTGATGAACCAGTTAAATTTTTGTTGCAGATCAGCATATCTGATGGTAAGACCCATGAAAAATTTTATCATCTTATTTCAATGATCTTTTGAGTTATCATTATACATGAACCGATAAATTAAATTCTTGTAAATTATTAGTCTAAAATTTGTTATATAATGTTTTCCTAAAACATTATATAAAATTCTTTTTTATATCGTTTAATTTTTTTGTCATTGTTATTATTATTTTGGCATAAAAAGGCAAGTAGATTGCTCAGATTTATAAGAGTCAAGAAAGCGAATAATCAAAATTTAGAGATATTTTTTGATAATTATAATATATTTTTATACAGGTGTCCATTTTTATCAAGGCCTGATGAATTATTTCTAAGCGGTTGGTAATAAACACAGACATGCAGCAGGTAAAATGCACTAAATGATATAAATAACTATATTTCATGATTTGTAAATCAATAAAAGCACTGAGGGAATACTTACGTAAGCTAATTTTTTTTACCATCCTTCTATTTCGATTTTTCCATGCTGATTTAAATATTTTTGACATTGACATTTCAAACAAAAACAGCGGGAGTAGTCCCCCAGGAAATGTATCTCTAATTAATGTACTTATGTATTATTAATCGCAAGCATTGACTAACTTGTTGTTGTTATTTATTAGGTGTTATTGGAAGCTTTGATTAACAATAGTTAAGAAAGAATCCCTTTACTTGCTGTCTTTGAGGATTTTTGTTGACATGTCCGTACTAGAAAACTAAATGTGCATTTTAGACGCCATTTTTTCTTACCAACTGAAAGCTAAAATTCGACACTGGATTACCAAAATTACTTGCCAAATTTCATGAATTTATTTAAATCATTGTGTTTTCGTATTATTCCATTTGATACTTATGAAAATGCAGACTGAGAGATTCTCAATTCATTGATAGATTCTTTCCAAATGCCGACGTACTAGCTGAGGGGTAGCGCGGCTTCCCCGTGGGTCTAGGCGACCCAGGTTCGGGCATAGTTGTTCTGCCTTTGTGTTCTATCTGTGAGGTGTATGAATAAGCCCCCTCCCCCTGTAAAAAGGGATTGTGCAAGCGATTGTGTGTGCCATTAAATTCGAGCAATTAGTCAGACTTCCAGCCTTCGGGTGCTCAGGGATATCTATTCTCAGAAGCTACTGCATTCCCTTACCATGTTAACACTTACACATCATCGTCATTCTTTCCATATCTACAGTTTAGATTCTAAATATGGATAGTAAATTTTATCTATATAGTTCTATTCGTTTTCTATTTATCCTTTTAACTTATGTTTGGACAATATTGCATGCAGACTTTATAAGAACTAATTTCATTCACAATTTAATAGAAATCTATAAATTTTATCTAAGGTGTTCATACCGAATTTCATCCATCTAACTCAAAAAAGTTTTTTTTTGTATGCAGAGACAGATATGCAGAAAGTAGATAATTTCAAATATGTGTTTTTCGGACTTAAGAAGGTCTAAAATATGGCAAAATTTCAAGCTCAATTTTTGTTTTGATGATTGCATTATTTTTTTATTGTTCGTAAAAAAAATTTTAACTCTTAAATAACAAATAAAAAATAATATTTTATAATTATAATTAATTATGTAATTAAATAAATTTTACTTCTCTATAATTACTAAGATATACGACTTCGAATTTCACAGAATTATTAGCGTTTCTAGTTAATTAGCCAATTTTCCTTTAGGTAATATTAAAATAGTCTAAATTAATTAATTTAAAATAATGGCATCCATTATTTCAAAATCCGGTCATCTATAGCTCAGAACTCAGAATCTTTTTTCGTGCAAAATATTAATGTGTCAAAAATATTTTTCTAAATGTTTAATATGATCCTGAGACTGGCACCCTGGAATAGAGGTAACATATCTTCTTTATCTGGGCGTCCCGGGATTGAGCCCCGGTTCGAGCATATTTGCTCTTCTGTATTTTCTTTATGAGGTGAGTGAATGACCACTATTAAAAGGGATAGTGGAAGCGAATGGGACGCATGAAGAAGCTAAGTCATACTCTTAGTCCTAGTTGGCGCTACTGAAAAAGCAAGAGATTCTCATTCGGCTTAAATCGTTGATAGATAAGCTGTCGGTAGGCTTATACAGTGCCATGAGTCACAACAACACGTGATTCAAGAACTGTATCAAAGTTTCAATTTCACAAATTTTCAATACAGTACGTTTATTGCATCAAGTAATGTATTATAAAGTTTTTTACAAGAATTAAAGTACCTTTTCAATTGATAATATTCTCTTATCTCTAATGGTTTAAAGTTGCATATTGACACGATTCAAATACATGTATTTTATGTTTTACATAATAGAACTTAAAAAGAATTAATTACGTAAATGCTTACGTTTACATTTATGATGGATGGATATTCATCTTTCATCAGGAAAAGTACTGAATGGATTGATTTAGGAATTATTTATTAAAAACATCCTTTGTGTCACTTTCAAGCAAATATATTTATAAAATGTAATGCAAAATATCTATTTAAAACTGTGAAAACAATTGTTAGAATTTGCAACTCTGAGAAATAATCTATTGTAATTCGCAGTCGAGTCATTATTATCATTTACAAATATTTTGAAATACAATTATTCAGTAACTATTTATTTAAAATATGTATGTGACCTTTATTATGCAATCGATATTCGCTAAATAGATATTCCTTTTGAAAACGAACACCATCTTTTAATGAATATTTACTGAAGATTGCTTTATACAATACCAAGCCAGGGAGGAGATAATACAACATCTGTTGAATAAGCAGATTTAATCCCTTTCACAATGATCGCTGAAAGGTTTATTCTGTTTTGTTTACAAAAGAAATGTAATTTGTTTAGAAATATCAATACGTTTGATGGAAAATTACAAACAAAACGGAAATAATAAATCAGATTAAATAAAGGACAATTGATAAAGAAACACGTATTTATATTTATGAAAAATGCTTTAATATTTCAATGAAAAAGAGCAATTGAACCTGGTTGTATTAAAATAACACTTTTAGCGAGAAGAAATAAATCATAGCAACATTTTAGAATGTTTTAAAATGTATCGATGTTAATTATTGTGACAAGAAAGAACGAAGTGTGCATGGTATAAAATTATTTTCCTAATAATAATATTAAAGATAGCACTATCGAAACGAATCCAATATTATACTATATTGTTTTGTGTTTCCTTTAACGAATTTTTAATATAATTCTAATCAAAATTAGTCTAATTTTATATGAAAATAACTAACGAATTTTATTTAAACAATAAAACTATTTTTCGAGTTATATCAAATATCGTATCGAATTCATTATTATATGATATCGTTTGGTGTTTGATTTAACGAAATCCGTATTATATCGTTTGGGTTTTGATTTAACGAATTTTTTATTTAGTCCTACTCTCTAAATATTATTACTTTTTAATTTAGTTCTATAAATTTCTGAATATTATTACAATTTTTAAATAATTTTTCTTTCGTTCTGACTTTGCTTTTCATATAAGTAATGATGGGTTAATTGTGTGTGTGTGTTTAATAACTTTCTGAATATTGTTGAGATTGCAAATATTTTTTTCATTTTCTCTTTTCTGTTTATAAATTATTTATATTTATTTAACGTGCATTCATTTTTCAGAAAATTCAGTTTTACATTCATTTTTCATTACATTCATTATATTTTCAAAATTTGGTACGTTTGTTTACTCTGGATAATAATTGACTATTTTACATTGTTTATAACTTTATAATTTCAAGAAGTAAGAGGTTAATTCCATTAAATTTTGATTGTATTCAAGTGGTGCCACCTGATTAATTCGGGAAGAAATTAATACCAATATTTTATAATGTTGTATTTAAAAATTTTAATTTAAGTCTAGAAAGCAATACAAAATAATTTTAAAAGGAAATAATTAAAATAAAAATTATGAATTTTACTATAATATTAATTTGCAGTTGAAAAAAGGGAAAGTTTATGCTAAGTACAATAAATTTTACTTATTTATTTCGCCTTAATCCCTGAAGTTAAATAAAAAAATAAAGCATGTTAATTATTAGGTTATTTGGTTATCATTATAAAAGTCTTAATATTTTCTATTCAATAAACTCTAATATAGAAAAGCATGATTTGCCCCATAATTTAGTAATATCTATATTCGTATGGAGAATTATGTAATAACACTCTTAACGTGCAATATACTCACATGCAATTAAATTGAAATTCTAATGAAATAATATTTATTTTGACACTAAAATAATATCACTACAGTTTTTCATTTTATTAAATATTTTCATTTTCTTATAAAAAAAAAGACTATTCCTGCTCGTAAACTAGATTTTTTTCAATTAATTAAAAATGAATCTTATATTAAAATAAGAATGGCGAAAAATAATATTTTCTATAACAGGAGTCTCTATACATTTTAAAGTTAATTTTTTAAAAAAATTTCTTAATATCTATCTTTTATTTATTAAGTTTAACGATTAAAACGTCTTAAATAAGTTTTATTTTAAAGAATACAGAAATGAATATATTCCATCACATTAATTCAGCAGGATAAAAAATATAAGCAATTTAACTCAAATCAACATTAAATTGAATTATTTAGAAATAATTACAAATTTTTTTAAATATTTTTATTATTCTCAAAATCTTAATATTAAAAATATTTAATTAATCTAGAAACCTAAGTAAAATATTTGTATTTTATTATTGTTAAAATCACACATTGAAGCTTGTTTATTTAAATTTGAAATTCCAAAACGAATAAAACGTTTTTTTATCTAAATAATGCATTCTAAAAGATAAAAATATTTATTTTGCTCCCATATTACAAAAAGTTCAGATGAATCTGCCTGCTAAACGAATTTAAAATATGATTTTAAAAAATATAAAAATGGAAATTCCTTAAATAAGAATTGAAATTATAGATTGAGATAAGCGAATTACTTAAGCTCTTATTTTTATTTTATTTTTTTAATTTTTTAAAAAGTCGTTTTGCTTAGAATTAAGAAAAGTGCGATTGGAACTTGAGACAAAATTCAATACTAACATGTTTTATTTAAAGTCCTTGCTCCTTTCTCTTTTTTCTACCGATATTTTTACATAATTAGGAATTTTTATCCAATGATCAGATTATGTTGTTTGAGATGTTTATTCACCAAAACTTCCTTTTAAGAAAAAAAATCCTTCTTTTCTTTTTTCTGTTTCGTTTTATCTTTAACTATCATTTTTTTTCATCTCCCTATAGATACGGCTCTTTTAACGAAATTGCCTCCAAAAATTTAATTATTAATCCATCCTCTTCGCTAAAAGAGAAAAACCAACTATTTTTACCTGACTCGCATTTTACATTTCCAGCTACTTCATTGCAATTCATTAAAAATATTCGACTCCTTGTGTCTCTCATTAAGTAAGATTCACCATTGAGATGCTCCGCCATCTTTTTTTTTTCGACTATCTTTTCTTTTCTTCAGTTCTTCTTTCAACTCTTTTGACTACTTACTTATTCATTATTCTCACAAAAATTTCTCGACTTCTTAACATTCAGTCCCTTCTTCATAAAACGCGCACGGTTTTTAAATCACTTCATATATTTCTTCTTTCATTCTTTTTTTTTCTTTTATTTCATATCTTTCTCAATTCCTCCTCTACTCTACTCTTACTCGACGACGCCGACGTCTTTCTATTTGCTTTATACCGGACGATATTTTTATTTTCATTCCATGATTGTTTTTATTTTTTCCCATCATCTGCTCCTTCCTGCCCCCCCCCCGACATCTTTGGTACCCCCTCTTCAATCGCCTCCTCCCCCTTACACACAGATTCAACTTGAGAATCCATTTTTCTGCGCATACAACTTTTCCACTACTACCTCCCCCCCCCAACTGGATTTTTAGCAAACCCCAGTGGTACACTCGAGAACTCAGCAGATGAAAAAGCGTCATGCTCGACTTAGGAGAGACTGGGGGTTAGCGGAGGCGAACGAGGAGGGCGGGAGTTGAGATGAAAGATGCTGAGAGAGAGAAAGAGGAGAAAAATGAAATAAAAAAAATATTCCAGTCGAAACCACGTAATAGCAGCAGTTCTTTTCTTCTTTTTGGTTATGAGAATGGAAGAGGAACATAGACGGTGCTCATATTATTTCTTATAAAGTAACATGATTTATACATTTTTTTTCGTTGTAAGTTTCCGTTGTTAATACATTTTTTGATCGAGGAAATAATGTGCGAAATGAAACGCTTTGTTTTTATTTATTTTCTTTTACCTCTTTTTCTTTCAGACTAGTTAGATACCAAAAATAAAAACATGGGTACTTCGCCAGTCACTTGGGTATTATGAATTTCAAACTATCGTACGTTATAAGGAGTTTTGTTTTGCTTTGTTTATCGTGATACAATAAGAAAATGGCGGCTCTTTAAAAGATGAAAGTGCATCTAAGATATGAAGAATAAAATAATAAAACTTTTCATGACTTAAAGAAATAATTAAAGAAAAGAAATACAGGAATTGAAATATTCATTTTGTCTTTTATGAAGATTTAAATTCTTTTTGTTGAATTGAAAATGGATTTGGAAGCATAGACTGTTCTTTGTTTTTGCTGCAATTCTAAAGAAATTTGAAAGCAGGAGTTCTTTGTTTTAAAGACAGCGAAGAAGAGAAAATGTTAGAAGCATTTAAATTTGCTTTCTTACTAGAAAAAAATGTTTAGAATATTATATATTCAATTCTATGATGAATTGATTAATGTGTCATTGTAAAAATAATTAAAAAATGTAAAATTGGTTATTCTTTTATCGATTGATTCAATTCATGGAATGTTTGTTGATCATTTAGCACTAAATATTTGTTATGGAATAAAATTTAATGCATATTCAGCATTTTAATTTTGCTAATACTTTTCATTGTTAATCCTTCTTTAATCGTCTAACCGGGAAGGCACCTCATAATTGAATATAAAAGCTTCCGGCACGGTGGTTAGTTCTTGCTATCTTGTGTGGAGAAAGGGATTGGCACCTCCCATCGATGATGGAGCATCCTTCCTTAGGAAAGTATTATAACGTTGCCGATTTTGGCCCTTAAAACTGAAACACAATTCTCGCTAGTATTGCTGTCGTGGCTGTATGGTCTTTCAAGTTTTTCAGCCTACCTTTTAGTTGGTTGGAGTAGCCAGTCTACATACTTTCTTTAATCAAATTTTAAAAGTTTATTTCCCTTTGGCACGATTTCATTATAACTTTATTCAAATATTCTTGTGTTTTCATTAGCATGCATGAAAAATGTCACCATTATGGGAAAATATAGCTATCATGGTTTAAAAAAGGGCTACATGCAAAAAAAGGCGAACATTTAATAAACAATCTCAAATAAAGTGATACCGTGACAAGTTAAGAAGTAAGAAAATTTAATATATATTTGAATCAAATAATGATTTTTTTAGACAGGGTAACTAATATTGTCGATACTGCTTTGTTCAATGGTGGTGAGGTGGTCGGCTGTATGCAAGAAGCAGAAGGGTAATTAATATTTATATTTTCAGGACAAGTGATCTCAAGCAGGCTATCCAATCAATATTAAGAAAATAAATTCTTAAATTGGACAGTGCCATATATCAAACATTATATACGATTGAAATCATTAATCCGTCCATTTCATGCCGACAAAATCATCTTTATTTTTGATTTTAATAACTTGGTATTCTTTCGCAACATAAAGAGTATCCGCCAATTAATTTTAACCGTATTTCATTAAAAAATTTTATAGATGATTTTTTGGAGTGTTAGCATTGTTGCTATGTTATCTTTAATGGTTGGTACGAATTTATTTTATAAAACAATCTTACGTTTTAGGTAATATTTTAAATTTTAAAACAAAGATTTTTTTGTAACAAAAGACTAATTATTAATCAAGAAATTTTCGTAACTAATGAATGTGATAACCCTATCGTCTTATGTTTAAATTTATAAAGCTCTGAAAAAAATAGCGTGGGTACAGCTTTGAAACGAAACGTTCTTAAACTAAAGTAAACAAATTCGTTTTTTTTAAATTAAGTAATACTATTTCAAATAGTTTTACTTTCGGTCAATTCTGATTAACTTTTTGCCTTTCAATTCTATAGAAAAAAAACATACTATAAAATTTTAGGTTCCCCTTTATTCTTTTCAACTCACTTTTTATAGCTCACTGCTACGACAGAAGTAAAGACTTTGATGCTTTCTCTCTACCACAAATGTCCCAGTAACTCCACAAATGTCTCAGTAACATGGCAATCAACTGAAGCATATTATCTTCAAACACACAATCCCTTTTAAGCTTTACAACTATTCCTCGAGTTTTGCCAAATCAAAAATTGATTAAAATGCGCAGACAAGAACTACAAAAAACAGGAACACTACAATGCATTTAACTACGCGCACGCGGTGGAAGTGGAGGAGGGAATAAGTGAAAAAAACACCAAAAAATAAAATAAAAATGAAGCTAAACCAAACAAATAAACGAACACATTACTAAATAAAAAAAAATGAAGAAAACTTACAGTGAAAAAACAAACTAAGAGAACCCATCTTCTCGTACTCAATCTGCTAAGTACAAGGCGCACAGTCGGATAAAACAAAATAGTACCAATCAAAAACAATAAACAAATAAAAAAGCAAATGAAAAAAAAACCACCACGCGCACGAAAAGAAAAAGAAAAAAAAAAGAGTTCTCCAACGACCACATATCCCTCCAGATGGCGCTGGAGGCTTTCCACCGAAAACAGAAACAGCCCTCCGGATAGAGATAAAAGATGCGGAAAGAGCGACATCCAAGCGGATGAAACGAAAAGAGAAGAGGATGGGGAGGCACGTTCCAACCTCATTAGGACTCCCGGACACGAACACTCCACCCACACCACCCTCGGTACTTCCACCCCCACCCCCTTTAGGTTTGTCTATCTGTAGTGGAGATGGGGGTGGCGAGAGAAGAGATTGCAGCTATCGCACCCCTCCCAATAACCCCGACTGACGTGGCACGTGAGAAGGTCGAGTACCTCATCCCACAGCAGAGCATCCTTTTGCTCTTGCGCTTCCCTTCTCTCCTTCACTCACCCCCCACAACCACCCCTTATCTCTTCTTCTTCTCCGCCGGTGCGCATCTGATCTTCCAGAGCGGCTCCTCCACACTTTCTTTCTTTCATCACTTTATCCGGGAGAGATGTCCATTTATATCCTTTCTTTCTTCTTCTTCTTCCTCTTTTTCTTTCTTTTTTTTATCCTATCCCCTCTCTATATATCCCACCAAGTCCCCCCCAGCTTTTTTATTTCCACATAGATTCGTTCGCCTTTTTTCTTTTTTTTTGTTTTTTTTTTTTTGTTTGTTGGCGTGTGTGTGTGTGTGTTGTTTGTTTTGGTCCTCCCAGAGTGACCTTAAACCAATGGTGCGCTTAGACGGCGACAAGCGACTATTCTTTTGTCAATCTGGCTGGACTCTTCTTCTTCAACTTTTTCTTTAGGTTTTTTTTTTTATCTTCTTGGCCGTGTGTCAAAGTTGTTTGGTCTGGCGACAAATAGCGGCATTTGCAATTATTTGGACAGAATAGAGGAGAGGGAATAGGATAGGGAAAAAGAAGAAAAAATAAAAGGTAGATGATGCTTTTTTTTTGAGGAATCGCCATTTGCTTTCTCGGATATTGAAGTGGACAGGAAAGAGGACAATCGTCGAAGCGACGTTTATTTATTTTGGAAAGCTTTGAAAAACGTATTGTCACTTGTTTGTATTGAAACAAGATTATGAAGTGAAGAAGTGAATGGGTGGCATCTTCTTTCTTGTTGATAAATTAGCTTCGGTTCAAATGCTTTTGTTAGTCTGAATATTAGGTTAGAGCCTAATCAAGTAAGACTGAAATAAAATTATTCAACAAAAAAAATTAGTATTCGTTGAAGATATTAAGTAATATCTCCAGCGTTAAACTGGCCTTTCAAATAGCTGAAGGCAAGCACTGAATAACTACTCAGTAAACACGATCTTCCTTAATTGAAATCAAAGGCTGTGGTAAATAAGGAAAATAAAGGATATAATCTCTTTTTTACAGATTAAATAGGACTTTCTTATATTACTATTAGTCAGAATTTTAGATTAGAAATCAAAATTAAATGTTAGCCTTTAATTTAGAATAAAAGTTAAATTAGCCTTTAATTAGATAAAATGTTAATTTAACGAAGTATCTCCAGCGTTAAATGAGTCTTTACATAAGTTCTAAGCCAAAATTTAGAATTATCACTCAGTATGAATGATTTTCTGTAATTAAAATGAAACAAAGTCTTTTTTACTGATTAAATGCTTTCACATATTACAATTAGAAATTTAAGATAAAAGTTAGATTTAAAGCTGGTATTTAATTTAGATTAGTTTGAATTGACACTTAATTAAAATAAAGACCAGTTTAACATAATATTTCCTCTGTTAAATTGGCTTTTGAGACAGCTCGATCAATCAAAATGTAATGTAATCGCTCAGTAAACATTGAACTTCTGTAATTAAAAATCGAATAAAACTATATAAATAACGAAAGAGAGAAGATAAAGTGTAGAATCTCTTTTTCGCGGATTAAACAGGTCTTTCACATATCGCTATTAGTCAGAATTTTAGATTAGAAATTAGATTAAAAATCGGCCTTTAATTAAATTAAAATTTAAATTGATTTTCAATTAAATTAAGGGCCAATTATAGTATCTCCTACTCTAGATTGGCCTCTCAAGCAGCTCCATAAGTCAAAACGTAAAATTTGACTTAAAGAGTCAACACGATCTTCCGTAAATAAAAGGAAATAAATTCTTGGTAAATAATGAAATATAGAAGATAAAGTATAGAATCTTTTTTACGGGTTAAATATATTTATAGCTTATTGAGATATGAACTTTCAGTTGGTCTTTTATTTATATTAAACGTTAAATTTACCTTTAATTAAACTAAATGTCGACTTAATGTAGTTTTATTGGGAATTGGAAAGGTCCATCGTATGCTAAAAGGGCCTTTCCAACTGCTCTATAAGTCAAACTGTAAAATTATCACTAAATAAACACGATCTTCTGTAATTAAAATCAAATTAAGCAGTGGTAAAGAACGAAATAAAGAAGATAATGGATAGAATCTCTTTCTTTGTTGACTAAATTAATCTTCCAAATAGCTCTATATGCCAAGATGTTCGATAAATAATGCAATTTTTTAAAGATGATTAAAATAAATAAAACTGAAGGTTATGAAATGTAATGGATTAAGGGCAATACTTTCTTCTTTAACGTATATACCGTCATATCGATGAATATTTAAATGTTCTTTCTTTGTTAGCTTAATGTCACACAAATAAAATTTATATGCCTGTTGAATTTCAGTAAATTTAATTTAATATAATAAGAAGCTTATTATAACAAAATAAATAAGGGGGGATTTGTATTCGGATCTTCATCATTCTAGTTTATCTATTTTATTTTTAAAATTTATCCTTAATTAACCAGGAATAAAATAATATGAATTACTTATTTAATACAGTCACAAAGTTGGTCATTATAAATTATGAAAACTTTTATTATAAAAATGAAAATAACTTCAAAGGTTTATTACTATCGGAGAAAAAAATTGTATGAAAATAAAATCGATACAACTGAAATCCTTTATTAAAAATATGATTTGATGAAAAAATTGACTTTTTTGTTATTATATACTAATTAGTGATTAAGGAAAAAAAAGATATTTATTAATTTACTTCATAATATACTACAAGTTTTTGTGATATAATATACTGTTAAAGATTGAAGGAAAAAAATCATTAATTTTTGATTTAAGAGCTTTTTGTCTTCATTTAACAGTTCAACCCTTTCTTAGAGAGTGCATACTTCACAAGAAGTAACTATTTAGCTATTTATGTAAATGCATATACAACGGCCTGCCTTGTAAATCGTGTTGAATCTTTCTTTTTCATTTTGTTTGTTGCATTGCCAGAGATAGCATAAATGCTTATAAAAACATTGTATTCAAATACTGTGAGGTATTGCCGAAATTTTTAAAGCTCATCATAATTCAATTTCTTTTTACAAAAAGACAAATCTTTTTGAAATTTCATTCATTTACCTGAAGCATTGTTTCCTTACCTAATGGAAACAAACTAAATGACTGCACTAAAAACGTTCTGATTTCTAAATCATGCCATTTATGAATAAATGGTCAATGGTGAATTAGTTATCAATTAATTAAATTGAAGATGAATTAATACTAATGACAGGGAGAGATGTATTTAAGACATTTAATCAACATCACTTCATAATAATAATTTTTATCCATGAATTATGCACAATTTGCATAGGTAACGCTTATCTCGATCATACATGTAATTTTTCAGTTTTTTTTTCTGTCGAAAGAATTTCTTTTGATAATGAAGCATTCTATAGCATGCCAGATTATATGCATGAGATAAATTATTAATTATAATTTATAAGTATAAATTATAATATATTTTCATATCAATGCACCACAAGATAATTAGGGCATTGATACAAAAATACATACTTAAGTATTTTTATACACATATACACATTTAAAGATATTACACATATACACATTTAAAGAAAGAAAATGATATACACATTTAAAGATCTCAAATGATTCCACGGAATTGTTTAATTGAAATATTTCTAAATTATAGTAAAGGATACAGCAAAGAAACTTAGAATCCTTTCTTATACTCTCCTTTTTTCAATTCTCGTACTGATTAAACGGATTCTCATCAACAAGTAAAATGAAGAAAATAATTATTTGTATCAGGATCCAGAGATAAGCACTTTCGGAGGACTTAATTCAACTAAGGAATGGTATACAGTGAAATATGAGCATTCCTGGAATTTCTTTATTTATGCCTGACATTGACATGCGTCTAGTTAGACTCGTTTCCTTTAATTTATCCCTATTTTGGCGAAATAAACGGCTCTTTGTGCATATACAACATTGTGGTGTAATTCCACATTTAACAGTGATGGAGTTTTAAGCAGATAAATACATACTTATGAACGCTTATCTCAATGAAAATCCTTCTCCCCACATCTTAGACCTTCAGTCACTAGATTCTGTACAATTTTTTAAAGATAATTGAATCATAATTCCTGTTGCTCAAAACCAGCTATAATTAATGAGCTGAAAATATCGTTGAGAGACATTTACAGCTTTTAAGTAATACAAAATACAAATACAAAAAAATGATATTAAATTGTGTCATATCACAATCCCGCAGACTGACATATATCAGTAGCAACAATTCAAACTCTTCTAGCGTATTAAGTTTTAGCGAAAATTTATGTTGCTATGTTTTCTTCATACAAGAAATCCTGTAGAAAGCTGAAAACGAAATATTTTAAGGCAACTTTGAAATGAATAGAGTAATATATTGCTACTTGAGCCAAAATTCTCAAATTCTAATAAAATAATGAACAAATTCAATATATAAAAGCAATCTTTCATCACTATCTAATAAACCTCATTTCATACATTTCTTAAATTGATACTGGTATTTTTAGGTAGAAACTTTTTAGAGGCCCTTGCTGTGAAAATATTCAACTAATTCCCTATTTTTCAAGAACTGAGCAAAAAACTGTGCGATGTGGGAATTTGGAAGTTCTGATTCAAGTGCCTTGTTTATCATTTGGCCAAGATTCGAAATTTCTCGACGCATTTAAATTGTATGTTTTCAAAACAAAACTTAAATCTGATTAAAATAGGCCAATATTATATGCTAAAGTTTTCTTACTATTAATCTACATAAAATTAAATACTATACATGTAAAGGAAGACGCATAAAGTACGCTTTCATTTGTTTAGCCAATAATATTCTTTAATTCGCATTATCAAAATATTACTTGTATTTCCTTACAGGAACTCAAGGAGATAAATCACTTTTCGCTTGCAATCCGATACTGATTGATTATAAGAACAAAGGCATTTATTTTTTGGAGCAACCGCTTTCATTCCTCAAATCGGAACTCGAGTGACTGCAATACCAACCGACAGAGGGCGGGTCAATAGCTATCAATGTCCAGCCTTTTATGACCGTTATTCTTCGTGGACTTTTCCAGTCCATTTAGATCTCCATCATTTAGAGGGTCACTTTGTCCACCGCAAAAACGAATCTTTTTGATAAACGTCCAAAACTTGCAGAGATTGGGACGAGTGTTTGATTTTTTCCCCTTTTATTTCCCCTTCCTCCTCCCCTTTGAATGACGTTCTTTTATTTTTTTTTATAAACGTGACCTTGAATGGCAGTGTCAGAGAGCCAAAATATAAAAGGAAATTCGTGATAGTTGTACTTGTCGCCATTCGTTTCGTGACAAGTTTAATCATATTTTAGAAGTTCTTATTTATTTTTATTTTATTTCTGCTCTCTAAAATCAGTTTTGATACTAAACTAGATAATTAGATATCTGATTTTATTCATTGCAGAATGACTTTCTGTCCTTTTAGCGTGCTGATGGTATCGTCTTTAGCACAGTGAAAAGCAATGTAAAAGACTTTTTTTAAATTAATGATTGCAAAAAATGTCAGAAAAATACATATTTTTTCTACTGCTGAATCTAATATTAGAGTCTATTCCAATATAACTTTATCTCAAGGACATTTTTTTAGCTTTCGTTTTTACAAGGTTTGGAAATTTTATACTGACAATATTATAATTACAACTGATACAGCACTGTAACCATTTACATTAGCCTTCGATGGATCACTAATCTTCACCAACCTCATCGTCCATGGTGGTATTGTAAATTATCTTATTCGAATCCCATTTCTGCCAAATAAATACCGTATGTGTGCATCTGGCACAAATTAAGTTTGACAATTTACATCATCGGTATGTAATTTATAGGGGGGAAAAGTACTTTGTCAAAACTGCAATCCAGTCCCAGAGTTGAATATGAAGGTTTTACCGATTTTTCCAAAATATTAGAATACTTGAACTAGGGCCAGTTCAACTGAAGATTCGATTGGATTGACCTATCTTTTTTAAATATCTCTAGAATAGTTTGGTTCTAAATGACACAATCTATATCAATTGAAAAAACATAGTTACAAACTGCGAAAATTTATTTACCTGTGATAAAGCAACACGAGCCATTGCTTTCTTCATCGCTGTCATCTTATTTCCACAAAGCATCTACCTTGGATATACATCTTGTATACATTAAATCTGCCGATTGACATCATCATTGACATGTAGCTTGTAGATGAAATGTAGATACTTCTTTCAGTATTATGTTAAAATTGCAATCCGGTCTCAGAGTTGAGAAAGTTTTTTCAGAGTTTTTTCATACAATTTAAAAGTCGAAAAATTTTTGAACTCATGCCAATATTACTGAAAAATCAATTGGAGTGGCTTTCTTTTTATCTATACAACAGCTTTGGTTGTAAACTTCAAAAATTGAGTCAGATAACACAACATTGGAATTTTAATTGCCCTGTGATGAATAACTAATCGTCACCAATTTCTTCATCCCCATCGAATGGAATGGCATGTGGGATTGTTAAAATCCCTGGCTTGGTTTTCTTGACTAAATATTCACCATTCACATGAAATTGGTACATATCATTCTACTATTTTACGAAGATCACCCTAATTTTTCTGTGGTTTGGAGGAAAAGTTTCATTGAAAAAAAAGTTTACTCCAAAGTTAAAATCCAGCATTATTATTTTCTTCAAATTTTTGGCAATGTAAGAGTTCTAAAATGCTTGAAATATTATCAATTCTCTTGATAGCTATGTAGAATGGTCTATTGATTTAAGAATCTTTAAAATATCTCGAAAGTAAATAATATAATCTCATCTTCTTTGGAATCATATCATACTTATATATACTTACATCGAAACTGTTCAGCTGCCTGTCATAAAAGACAAAAAAAATCAGGCAAGGATTATTATCGATCCAGCCCAATCAACGTTATATGCAGAACTGTAATTACTTCAAATCATTTATGAATTTCATATCACTTGAAGCGATATGATAGTACTGTGACTATTTCTAACTGAAGCCAAAGTAGCATCTGCTAAACTTAATGATTGCCACCTTTGAATTTCCAATCGTCATATATTTTACGGTCATAATCTCTACAAAAATTCCCAGTTGGCATCATTTAAGGCAACTTCATAAACACGAGACAAACATGCCAACATATTTCAAATGTTTTGTTGAAAACATTGCAGATCATCCAACACTTTATGTTCTTCTGTCTTCACAATGTTCTTCAAGAAAAGTATTACTAAATCATACCAATGAACATTTACTTTTTTCTTGGCTGGGGAGGGGGAGGTATCTTGTGAATATTCTTTTGGAAACTTCGCACAAACCATATCATCAAATACTATACTTAGTTTTGTTTATTTTTATATTGAAAATAAATTCGTTATAAAAAATTTCCTCTTGGCAAGCTTGAAGGCAAGATAAGATTCCTGTACATCTAAATTATTATCTGGCAACATAAATTATTACGTTAGGAACAGCCAGTATTAGAGTTTGAAATTCATTTTTCAGTCCATAATTTCTAAAATATTGCGGTTAGTGAAAAGCTTTAAGTATAAAAGTTTTTTGTCTTGGTAAGGCTAATTGAATTTATTTTTACATCTCCAGTATTAAGACAGTTATAGCTAAATGAAAATTTCAACACCAAAACATTTCTACTCCCTTTGAGTTAGATGCGCTATTTACGAATCCTTTCGAGAACTACGTATTCCAGGTCAGTTAAAATCCAAATAAAATTACTCTAGTTATCCTTTTCACTAAATAACATTGGCATTGCGTAATACGTCTGTACATAACTTTTGAATGAAGAGTGGTTTTGGATTCTAAAGACCATAATCGGCGAAGATCTGGAAAATTTTCCTGAAATTTGAGAGCCATTGTAATAGGTAATCTTCCTATATGAATCCCCCCCCCCCAAAAAAAATTAGACCTTATAAAGTTCTTTTAAAATAGAATTAACTGACATTTCGTCATACGAATGCTGCTGTGTTTTTTTTTTCCCTTGGCTTCTTACTGAGTGCGAATTACAAATAAAATAATTTTTATAATCGATGAAAAATTGAGTGATTTTTATAATCTCCATGAAACCTCAGACTAAAAAACAAGAAGAAAAAAAAAAGAATTATTTATAAATATGTCTATTGATCTGTTTATATGAACAAAATAACAACCGCACCCAAAATGTCAAAGAATGAAATTTAGTGGCAATTTTTATGCCAAAATTATCTTTATGTATCATATTTTGAATAAATATATCAAGATAGTCTGTTTGTATGTTTAATTAGAATCGGAATACACCAGAAGAAAACATATTACCTAAGACTCACAGGAATAACAAAATCATCCATTTATTCCTTAAACAGAAAAATCACCATCGCCTGTGATTTCACCCTTCTTTAAACAGCCTTCCTCTTTCATATTTCATTTTTAAAAAGAAGATAAATTTCTAGACAACTACGTGTTTACATAATTACGAAAATTGGAAACTGATATATTAATTATCATATAAATCTCATTTCTCTACCCAAACTAGCGGGCACATTAAAAAACTAATCCCTGAAAGTGCTTTTCTAAAACTGGTAAATTTTTTTTCAAAGCAAACCTCATACATTACAAACTCCATTAACTTCTATAAATCCGTTTTCATTAGCATAAGCAAATACTTCTCCCCTCGTTAGAATCGTGCATTTTTACAGGGAACTCAAATATCTCGTTGAACACAGAGAGTAGAACTCTCCCCGCTGAATTTCCATCAACCATTGCCAGATTTTTTTTCTTTTTAACTGATATTACGTCAAACTCAATTTCGAAACGAAAATGTTGTTATAAAAAAAGGTTGCAGTAAATGCGTACAACACAAAAGACGAAATTTCATCTATTTAAAGAAGCGAATTTAGCATTTTCAGCATCTACCCCCCCCACACACACACTTTCCTCCCCAAGTGATTTGGCAATCCTAGTTTCGCAGTGCAATTAGTTTGATTTTCAGTTTCTATTCAGCCAATTATCTTTCGAGACTGTCTCATACCCTTTTGACTGGATCCCGAGAGGATAGGGCAAGGAGTGTCATGGTAGGAGTTTACCATATTTGGCGCGCCTATCACTTGGTTTGGTTCTAAACAATCATTTGCATCCTGCCAACATTTATCGCCAAGGATAATGTTCTAATGAAGAAAGAATTTACTGTTTCGTTTTGAAATTAAACTGAGCTGTAACTTAATTTAATATAAATTAAAATATCCGTTATTTTACAATATTTCTGATTATTTACAAATAAAATTAGTTATTAAGACCTACACTATGTAAGACAAAATTTTATTTTATTTTGAACAAGTTATTTAAAAAAATCTGTTTTTTGATAAATAAAATAGAATGGGGATTTTATTCTTTATTAAATAAAGTATAAACGAATTTTATTTTTGAATAAATAAAATGTAAATAACAATTTATTTTAAGATAGATAGGGGGCTTATAATTAAAGTTCCATTTTGAAATGGTCATAAAAGGAAAACTGCTGAACCAAATTTTATTGGTAATGATTTAAAAGTCAAGGAAATTTCATTTCTGCCCAAAACAAATGACCAGGAACTCACCACCAAGTGTGAAATGATACTGTATACAATATTAATAAATAAAATAGGAAATGGAAATATGGGTTAAAAATGTGTTTAATCTTTTCTGAAAAGTGTTGCAAAGCATGTTCAATCTGGCTTCCACCATTTTCTAAAAGCAAGTTAAATCGCATTAACGCATACTTAGCAATAGCATATCAAGCGGAAAGTTATGCAGGTTTATCGCTTATTTCAATTTCTCAAATTGTTTAAATTATCATCATAAATGGTACTTTTAAAATAACACACATTGAACATGTTTTATAACACGTTTCAGAAACAATTAAACGCACTTTAAACCGGTGGCTTCATGTCCTATTTTGCTTAATAATATTGTATACAGCACCATTTCATCCTTGATGGTGAGTTTTTGAACTTTTTTTGCAGAAAAGAAATTCTCATGGCTTTCTTTAAACTATTACCAAGTTTGATAACATTTGGAACAGAAGTTTTCCTTTTATAACTATTTCAAAGTGGAAATTGAAACTATAACCACCCTGTATACTGCAAAAAGAAAATTATGTTTTCTGATCATTAAAGATTAATGAAAATAACACATTTAAAGTTACCAGATTCTCTGATTTGAAGTCTGAGATTACATACGTTGGATAGAAAAAAGGTATATTTGGATAAAGAATAAAAAACATTCATGTTCCTTGTTCTGAAAATTTGATTAAATATTATAACATTGAAATCACACTAACTTGAATATAACAATTATTGAAAATAGGCAATAAATTTCAGATATTGAATTATCTTTATGTACAGAAATACAAAAATTGGCATAAATGAATGGGTATTAAAAATTTAAATTTTCAAAACAGTTATACTTAATATAATCAATGATACATAAAAAAGAAGAGAATAACCATCCCCTTTTTTTTACTTTTCATAATGCAACAAATATATAATCCACCGCCGAATTTATTCTACTCATTTTAAAGTGTTTCACTGTAAATGGTGCTTGATGCAACATTGATGCATTCTTTCACATTGACTGTTTTTGTCAATGACGACTTTTGAAGGCGGTTTTTGAAGATACCCCATGAAAAGAAATCACAGTATGCAATATCCAGGCATCTTGGTGGTTATTTGATAGATCGTAAGTCAATTTTACCTGCATGTCTAATCTAAAATTGTAAACGCTTCTGATTTATGCAGGCTTTTAACAGACAAACTCCACTGCAATGAGATTCTATTTTATTGAAACATTTGAACTATCCTCACTCAGTTGCGGGAATAGTCCCATACTAATTATTTTCACTGGGTAACAGTTTTTAAAAATAAAATTTCGGGTGTTTTTCCTATTATATATATGTTATAAGACGTTCAAAATTTATACAGCGTTTGAAAATATAATTTTCTTTAAATCCGGTCATACTTTTTTTACACCCGGTAGAACGACCATATCCTGTGGTTTGTAAAAGTTGGAAAAAAGAGTTTATCAAAATCCCATTTTGAAAAATATTTAATCTTTTTTTTTTAAATTTCAAAGACGAATTTATTAATAAAAGAAGACAATCTTGAATGTTTTATTCAAACCTGGAATCAATCCTAAAACCTCACTCTATGCTGCCTAATTCATGCAAGACTTTTCCTCAAAAAATTGTTTAAAAAGTGCTTTAAAAGAAAGAAAAACTGACGAATTTTAAATATGTAATTTTTTACATTTCTAATTATTGTTCACTTATATTAAGATATTTTTTCTAAATCAAAAAATAATAAATTTAAACCCCCAACTGATGTTTTTTAAAAAAATCAATATTTTTTCCAATTTTCCAATCGAATAAGATGATCAAACTTTTCATGTAAAAAAAATTAGTGGAATTTATAAGAAATCCTTTATTAATAAATTTATATCGAGTTATTTTATAGATAAAAAATACATAATCTGGATTTAATTTGAGTCTGATTGTCAAAACTTTTATGCTTTGATTATTTATGGGTATCTAATCATTTCCATTTTAACATTATTTCTGATATGTCTCCTTATATCATATGCAGATTCATTCTTAAATAGGTGTTCTTAATAATGGAGTTACAAATGTTTTATAATATATTTGTATGATTCTTCTCAATTATAGAGGAGCATAAAATTAATATGGAAAAAATTAGCAAAAATTAAGGATATGTGACTGTAAGCAAAAGATTAAAAAAAAGCAGATTATAAAAATCAACTCAGGGAATTGAGTTGATTTTTTGTAAAGTTGAGTTGATTTTTAAAATTTGTAATTCTAATTTTTATAATATAATGCTTAGTGCTTTATATTTCGCTTTTAAAATCATCCTATTCATTTCAAGGATAAATGACTTAGCAAAACTTACCAACAAAAGGAGATAATAAAAACTATATTGACTAAATTTATTATTTAAATTATCATTTTTTTTCTTATTTCATTTGCTACGGGGAATCCCGCTCTTATGAAAACAGTGACTTAAGCCGAAAAGGAGCTTCTCTTGTGTTTAGTAGCATGAATTAGGGTCAAGAGTACGCCTTTGCCACTCATGCATCACCCATTCGCTTGCACAACCCCTTTTTACAGGAGAGCGCACATATCACTGACAGAAAAAAGGCAGAACAAACATGCCCGAAACTGGACTTGAACCCAGAATCCTCAGAAAACGGAAAAGATGCATTACCCCTTTGGCAGGAAACCTGCAAATTATCATTTAAAAGAGGTTATATAAAACATATCAATGGGCAATTTAATAAAATATATTAAATCGTTTAAATTTTATCTTCTTTTTATTTATTTATGGAGATTCTTTTATTCGCTTTTTCGTCTTTTAGCAGTGATATGGTGATATGCTACAATAGCAAGCTGTTTGGAAATTATTTATTCAGTTTATTTTTAATTGGTTTATTACACTGAATTGGAGAAAATCTTTCTTTAATACATGTACTGTAGTGAAGTAATTTGTTTATAGTAGTAAAGTAAGGATTCAGTATGGTTTGGCATTCAATTATGCCATCAGAGACTTTTGTTTTCTATTCACGATTTTGTTAACAAACCGTCTAAGATAAACATATAATATCTGTCTTTAAATTCTGGTTACAAATGAGACGCCATCTACAATGGTAATGACAGGATCTAGTGTTGTTGGTCACCTATGAGTAGCACTCCATATCTATTCACAACTGAAAGTTAGAAAAATACTTTTTTAGTCACAAAATACTCATTATAGACTAATGAGTATTTTGTGTATAGCTATATATACATTATAGCTAGTATAGACTAATGAAATTTTATCCTTACATCTCTCCAGTATTTTTTCACAATATCATGCTTTTTTATATTTTTAATCGAAAAATAAAGAAAAATTGAGTATTCATTTTTTTTTTTTCACATTTACATTTTCACTCTTTGGATATATTCCAAATTTGGAGACTCGTGAAGTATTTGTTTTGCCTAAGTTGAGGATATTGAATTTAATTCATCAATAAAACTTTTAATTAATTTTATTTTTCTTTATACTAATTTTTAAAAAAACATGATTTGTCAATGAGCATTTTATATATAATTTCACTTAATTAATATTAAATTGGTTTCTCACACAAAAAGTCTTTACCCTAAAGATTAACCAATTAAATCCAAAAACTCAATCCATGTTCTATACTTTAAACATATTTATGGCGCAGTATGACCATATATCACTTTTGCATCAGTAAACACTACCAAACCTACCAACCCAATCAATCAAAATTTGATACTGGAATACAATATTAGTATCAAATAGGTTTTGATTTTTATTCATGAAGCTTCCTCCATTTTTTCAGGTGTAACGTACACTCTAATAAACACACCGACAGATAAACCATATTTAGGTGAGTTTGGTTCAAACTTAGATAAATTTTGGCTTATTTGATAATAGAGCAGCCACACAGCAAATTGTATCACTTAGATCTTTACGTCGGATCTTTATGGTTTATTTAAACACGAAATGCAGACATACAAATGTTCCATTAACGAATTAGAAAATTTGATAGATTTTTTTTTTTCGATTTTGATGCCAAGACTATATGCAAAATGCCATCTAAACATGATGTTGTTATGTACTTTTTTGTAGTAGAGATAGTGTCGTGTTTAATAAATGAAATTCTGTAAGAAAAAATTTCTCTCCCTATACAATGTGCAAGAGTATTAAAATTTTCAGCATTTTTGTATCCTCAGTAAAAGTATACTCTTTTTTTATTAATTTCAGAGCGTTGTTAACTGTCAATTGTATAATTTAATTCAATTTTAGCATCATTCATTAATTCATTATCTAGCTCTAACAGGCGGTGAATCTCTGATAAATTTTCATTTTAAATTTAACAGCATTTATATTAATAAGCTGAAAAATTAAAGGCAAGAAAATATTTTTTAAATGTTAAGATTTTTTTAATCTTATATTTTTAGAAGATTATAAAAATGCATTCTTGACAACCGTTTTTATTGAATTTATCGTACTCATTGGCAGATGGCTATAACTCTGAAAATGAGTTTTTTTTTTTTATTTAAGAAAATCTACAATTTGAAAATTAATCAAAATGTTGAAGTTGAATTTATTCAACAACTAGCCGCCAGCTGGTTCACCATGAGAAATGCGTTCTAAAATTTTCAATTAAGTACTTGAGTGCTTTGCTCTCTTTATAGTGTA
>JAPMOQ010017299.1:3072193-3119373 GCA_026543055.1 Argiope trifasciata
AGCAAAATTTTCAATTAAGTACTTGAGTGCTTTGCTCTCTTTATAGTATATCAGTCAAATATATTTAAACTTCAAACTCCGATAGTCAATTAACTCGTATTGTTATAGAAGCCTTACGATTCTTTCTTCTTTGTACTATATATATCTCTAATTTGCAATCGGCTGTTGCGAAGTTATGTAGAAAATATCACATCATATATCTATACCACAACATTACGTTTCTATTTCAACATGCGTTAAAGATTACACTTTCTTTGATTTAATTTTTTATAAGATATTTAATCATTCCATTTGAGTTTTTGCCAAATTGGCGGTAAAGCACTGGTACACTCTTAACGTGCTCTTTCAGGTTAAATTCTACTTTCATTTTGTGAGAAATTAATTGTTGAAAAATACAGTTGCAATATTTTTTTAAAAACCATTAAAAATAGAAACTTAATTTATAGGTTAAAACATTGTTATGAATGAAAAAAAGTCATTTTTAAGAGGATTTAAATAACAGTTTTGTGCTGTAATATTTTCGGAAATTGTCGCAGAAAATTTCCAAATGTAAGCTTAATCTTATACTATAATACGAGGAATGGTTGCCAAGTCGAAAATCGCCCCAGAATTAATAAACTCCGGTAAACTTGGGGGTCTGGGGTTTTTGGCCACGAGGAATCGATTGGCACCGGTTTTGAAGCGCTACGGTCGAGCAGTTCTGAGTTACAGATAGGATATTTTCAAACTTTATTAGTTCGCCATTTTGGCTAATATTTTTCAAGCGGTAACGTGCTGCCATCTATAGCCAATATGGCGAACTAATAAAGTTTCCAGAAGATGATCCGGAACTCAAGGAACTGATCTCGAAATGGATGATCCATAACCCGTGTGGTGATATGAACCCAAACGCTCCGTGCATGGACAGCAAACATGGAAGAGACCAGTGCAGATGGGGATTTCCAATGGAACATCAAGACATGACATCGCTGGTGGACGATGAAAAGCCGAGGTTTAACCGGTTATCTTTTCACCAATGGTTTCACAAATTTTCTTATGGCATGTATTGTTTTGATAAATCACAATTGAAAATTTAAATCTTCGAGTTAGCTTCGATACCTGTTTTCTCCGAGCGGAGATCAGTCACCCGCTGGTTTTTAAATAATTAAAATTTCAGAAATAACTCCGTTAAAAATTTAAAAATCTCCGTTTCAAATTTAAATATTTGAAAAAATATGTAGTAGCTAAAAAGATGTGAAAAAATGTAATTATAATAAAATATGTTATAAAAAATATATTTACAAATATTTTTGATAGTATAAAATTATAATTGAAGAAAAAAATATATACATTCTCATCCAAGTTTCATAATTAAAGTTAACTCTGGATTTATATTTGCTGAATTACTTTAATTTATGCAAATAGAAAAAGGCATATTCATTTAAAATCAAGCTACAAAAAACTACATTTTTTTGTATTTTATGTAAGCTGAAGTATTTTATGTAAATTAATAGCGAAACAAAAATAAATATTCTACTCCCATTAAACATGAATTCAACTTTTAAAAATTAAAAAGATGCTTTTCCAGAAAGCCTATTATTTTGAATTATTAAAGAACCTGGAGAGAGAGGAAAACATCGTGATATTAGAAAAAAATCACACAAAACAAAGTTCTATTGAATTTATTGAAAAGAAGGAAATCACTTCCAAATCGTCTGAGGAAAAAATTGTTTACAGAAAGTAGGAGGTATTAATTTTTCTTTCCAATGTTGAAAAAATCTTTTGCTTCATTTTTTTTTCTTTTTACATTTCTTTTTACAGACCAAATGTATTTTTGAAAAATATTTAATCGTTAAAAAGGGAAAATATTTTCTTATTAGATCTAATTGTTCAGGAAAACTAAATCCGTTTCTTTAAAAATTGTTGATACAAATATTGTTTTTAAAGGTTCATTTACATTAAAAGAATTATTGTTAAAAAAATATCTTAAAATATCGAAATGCAAACGATTTCTTCTTAAATTTCAGATATTAATTTCAAAATATTTCGGAATAAAAAACTATTTGATTAATTGCAAAGAAGGAAGATTAATTTATATCTTATCAAAACAGATTCTGTTTTCGCCAATAAATTAAATTATTTTTGTTTAGAGATTCTTTTTTTTAAGTTGGAATACTGCCTATTTGTACGATATTATATTCCGAATATTTAATTCTAGATGTGATAATGTTTTGCGTTCATTCTATTTTCGCCAACAAATTAAATTATTTTTGTTTAGAGATACTTTTTTTAAATCGGAATACAGCCTATTTGTACGATATTTTATTCCGAATATTTAATTCTAGATGTAATAAGGTTTTGCATTCATTGTTATTGCATTCTATTATAAAATACAAGTATAATAGCGCACATACATAAAGCAATATGTTATTACTTATTCTATACGAAATATGAAATACATAAAGTATTTATATACTTCCCAGCATAATAAAAAGAATTAAGAATATATTTTAAACAATTCCGAATTATCCACTGTAACTATAGTTTAATAAAGATTTACAAGCGATTATTATTTATAAAATAAAATTTTTATAAATTCATAAAATTATTTCTCAAACTTCATACATTTTGTCTTTGAATTATTTCATTCAAATGCATAAGAATGTGTTGATAAAAATAAGATTTCCCTTGGTAGGATTTGGACAAACATTTGATACACATCTACGACTATTGGCTAAGACCACCTATGAAATTTTTCTCCGGTTCTATAGTAATGTTTATACACATAATCCTAAAAATGTATTTTGGAGCATAATGAAACTAAAAAAAATTAAATTCATCAAAATTGATGAGTCAATGAATTCATCAAAATTTAATTTATTAGTAATTATAGTATTTTTATTTTAAATACGTCCTATAAGGGAACACTAAAAAGTATTAAATTATAATTAGTGTTGGGATGGCATCATCAATGGGATCTATTGTAGGATTCAGAATATCGTTGATACAATTGTCAATTTCATTTAAAATTTGCTGTACCAATTTTCCTTCTGATATAGTTGAAACAATTAAATTAAGACGATCAGTCTCAAGCTGTTTTGATTTGATAAAGTGGATACTTGTATCATATATCATAACTTTAGATTGCTATTCACAATTAAAAGTCCTCTTCTTGGTCTTTCTTAATTTTGATATTTAAATGGACTTAATTAAATGCCAAAAATTCAAAATTATTAAGTTTCTATAAAAATTGTGGTGACCGTATCGATGAGTACAGGATGCGGGAGAGAAAAATTGACTGCGAAAGGCTCAGTTCCACTTCCATCATATATCCATCATGTCCTTTTACTAACTAGTATAGTTAAAACATCAAATTAATATTATCATTCTCATGCAGTTTGCAACTGTAGAATCTAAAATCAAATATCAACCTTGCATCAGACTTCAACTAAAATTAATGGTCTGCTTTCCAGGGCCGGAATTCTATATGAAGGGGCGTGGGTGCAAAAAGCCATTTGGGGCCGCCCTAATTTTTTTGTGAAGTAAAAGAAAACACGAGCACACATTATTAATGTATGTTTATTTAATTCGTGATTTTGTTTTTGCTAATACATCAATTACTTCAGAAAAATTAAAAAATTTTGCAATTTCCTTTTAAATGCTTAATTGAGAAAGTGAATTTAAGAGTTTTGAACACTTATTAACCGAAGTTAATTCTTTATTAATTTTACTTTGCTGAAACAGCGCACAGCACTGGCTATAGTAACTGGCAATGTAAAGAAACGTTTTAAAGCAGTCAATTCATTTGGAAATAACTCATGATTATTATTTAGTATGTGCTGCAATATGTCTTGTACGTTATTTATATGTCTTTCATTCAAAATCAAATCCCAAAGCAAACAAATTTCTTGGATTAGATTTTTATCTACATCTTTGTAATCAAATTTTACAATGTTTTTGGAATATATCTCTAACTTATGTTTTTCTAAATATTTTATATTAGTGACTCATTTGAAATCAGAAATAATATTGGATATACTTTTAAATCTCTCTTCTCTTTGTACAATAACAGTGTTAAAATAACACCTAAATTCCTCTATCGGGTTTCTAATAACTTCGTCTTCTACTGATTCGGAATACATCTTTTCCTTTTTCGAATTCGTTTTACTGGGAAATATTCTGAAATATTCAAATTAAGTGCTAGCACTTTTGCTTCGTTTAAAAATGTGTTCTTAAATTTTGGATTTCAGTTTTAATTTTATTGACTAAATTGAAAGAAGAGTCAAGAGCAATTATTATTATTTGAAATAGTTTATTGATAGCGTTAATTTTGGACAATATTACAAATCATACAATTAAACATAAAAGAAATGACATTTTTTGTATTACATCTAATAAACTTTTAGCTTTGGATACCGCTGGATTATCTTTACTTATATCAATAAATTCTTCTAGAGAATTACTTGTTTGTTAAAACTGTGTATATACAGCTTTAACCGAATCTATTTTGGCTTCCCAACGAGTGTCACATAATGATTTAAGATAAGTGTTTAGATACTTTTGTAGAATTTCCCATCTTTTTGCAGATGTGGAAAATAAGCAATATGCACTGCAATATCCCTAATTTTTTTTTACTATATATACTGTTGGAAGCGGCATCATAAATTAATAAATTAAAGGAGTGTGATAAGCAAGACACATGAACTTCATGTGGGTTTAAAGAAAGTATTCAAGACTCTACATCTTTATATTTCTCTTGCATGTTGCGACCGTTGTCGTATGCTTACCCTCTACAATTCATAATATCTAAATCAAGTTCGCTTAATCTTTTCAATAGAGTCTTGGCTAGTTCTTCATCAGTTACTTCAATAAACCCTATAAATGACTCATTTATAGATAATCTTTTCTCTAATCAACATTCACATATCTGATCATGATTGAAGTTTGTTCCATATGGGAAATTTCAGGAGTGTAATCCATTTCGATGCTATAATACATGGCTGCTGTTATATCGTGTTTAATTTTGTTAAGGGCTTCATTTCCTAATGCAACAATAATTTATTCTTGTGACCTATGTGCTAAACGATGCAGAACTCTATTTCTCGAATTCATTATTTTATTTAAATTATCCATCAGCACAGGATCGTATTTACTTAATAATTCCATTAAACAAAAAAATTCCATTTTTAGGCTTACCCATTATTTCCTCGGTTCCTCGAAGTGGAAGATTATTTCACGTTAAAAATAGAATCACATCTACAATTCTTTGAAATTATAATTTGTTGTGCAGTTTCCGTACTTATACACTGAAGTGACAATAGTCATGGGATAGCAATATGCAAATATACAGATGGCAGGAGTATCGCAGCGAAAAAGTATAAATGCGCAGTTCGTTTTCCAGAGCTTTCATTTGTGTTCAAGTTATTCATGTGAACAGGTTTTTCGTGATTTATGGCGGCACGACGAGAATTAACAAAGTTTGAACGTGGAGTGTTAGTTGGAGCTAGACGCATGGGTCATTCCATTGCGGATATCGTTAGTGAATTCAACATTCCGAGGTCCACAGTATCAAGAGTGTGCCGAGAGTATGAAATTTCAGGCATCACATCCCATCATGGACAGCGCAGTGGGCGACCACCTGCACTTAACAACCGAGACCGCCGACGTCTGTGTAGAATGGTCAATGTTAATAGACACGCAACACTTCGTCAAATAACTGCAGGAATCAATGTGGGACGTACGAGGGACGTGTCCGATAGGACTGTGTGGCGAAATTTGTCTTCCTTGGGCTATGACAGCAGAAGACCGACTCGAGTGTCTTTACTGACAGCACGACATCGCTTGCAGCGACTCTCCTGGGCTCGTGAGCATATCGACTGGTCCCTAGACCAGTGGAAAACCGTGGAGTGGTCAGATGAGTCACGATTTCAGTTGTTACGAGCTGATGGTAGAGTTCGGGTGTGGCGCAGACCCCACGAAACCATGGACCCAAACTGTCAGCAAGGCACTGTTCAAGCTGGTGGTGGCTGCATAATGGTGTGGGCTGTTTTTACATGGCATGGACTCGGTTCTCTGGTGCAACTGAACCGATCATTGACTGGAAATGGTTATGTTCAGCTGCTTGCAGATCACTTGCAGCCATTCATAAGCTTCACGTACCCACACAACGATGGGATTTTTATGGATGACAATGCGCCATGTCAACGGGCCAGAACTGTTCGCGATTGGTTTGAAGAACATTCCGGACAATTCCAGCGCATGATCTGGCCTCCTAGATCGCCCGATATGAATCCCATCGAGCATTTATGGGACATCATCGAAAGGTCCGTTCGTGCCCAAACTCCTGCACCGTCCACACTTTCACAATTATGGACGTCTTTACAGACAGCATGGCTCAATATTCCTGCAGAGGACTTCCAACGACTTGTGGACTCCATGACACGTCGAGTTGTTGCACTTCGCTGGGCAAAAGGAGGACCGACACGATATTAACAGTCATCCCATGACTTTTGTCACTTCAGTGTATTAACTTGATTTGTTTTATCAATAGTCGAACATAAATTTAGTCACTTTAGTAATTCTTTCCAAGCAATAAACGTATTAATATGACAAATAGAGCACTCATGATTTAAAATTACATTGGATAGCTTTATTCAGTTATTATAAACCACCTACCTATAAATCTTGTAGTTTGGTCATTTCGTCTTCTTTTGGAAACAGTGAACAACAACAAAAAAATACCGAGTCTGGCGTCTTTGAATAAATTAACCAACTGCGAGGTTGAGTTTCACCATTTGGCATTTTTTAAAGTAGTGTATGTAATATAAAATGATCTACCTTCAGCATTTTTAGCAAAAACTCTTTTATGGTGCACAGGACCGATTTTCACACACAACATTCTAAATTTATCTGTTATAATACATGGCCATAAACCAGAATTATTTACATTCTCTTGATCATATTTATTATTATCATTTTCTGATTCGGTCGTATTTTTATAAACACACGATTCTTCAACAAATTTCGCCATTTTTATTGCTGGACTGTGTACTTTGCATGGAACTTATTTTTATTGAACCAGTTGAAGCTTGAATTGTAATTCCTTAAATTGAAGCGATTTCTTTTACAGAATTACTTTGTATCCAAGGAAACGGATCTACTTGCGACTTTTTAAAGTTTTGCTTTTCTTCTTTTTCTTTTCTGATAATTTTATTTTTTTACACCCAGGTGGATATTTCCTAGCCTGGACATCGTTATATCTAATCGTATAAGCAATTTATAGAATGAATTATCAAATTATTATATGCTACACTATAAGCTATTAACTAATAGGTGAGGTAAGTGATTGTAAATCTACTTACCTTATGTTATCGGTATTTTGTATATTTGCACAAGACTGTAATATATATTATGAACTTCAAATATATACAAATCCGGTGACTGATAAATCAAAACTTTTTCCTTAATTTTTTTTTCATTCCGTTCATGGCCGGTGAAGAAATAATGTAACGTACGTTGCTAAGAGTAGATCGTTTAATTTATTACTATACTTTTTGTTTGAGCAACTTAATATAAACAAACACACATAGATGCAAGCATAAAAAATATTAAATTAAATGCAGAAAAAAGTATATAGCTTAGCTGATGATTTACGAGTCCTTTTGAACCTATCACAGCACCTAGAAGTTGCGTCGCTCTGTCTTAACATGACTGATGTGGATTTCTTTATTCATAAATCAATCCCCCATCCCCCATTTTAATAGGTATCATTGCAATCATTGCCTAATAACGGCATCGGCGCTCAGCCAACCAAGTGGTATGAAACTTGTATACCTTCAGTGCGTATAAAAGCCATTTTTTTCAGAACATTATTTTAATTCTTAATCTCGGTGGGCCCAATCTCAGTCGTGGGCCCTGGTGCATAGCACCCACTGAACTCTCCAGATGTCCGATCCTGCTTCTTTCTAAGGCAGTTCTTGCGTAATTTAGAAGATTATGTTTAACACGTTCATTGCTATGATTCAATCATGTGATTCAGATCATTTATCTAATTAAACGACTGCATTTTTTGTCTCTTAATTTTAATTTAGATAATATCATCTGATTTTAAAGTGTGAGTCTATTACATCTATTGACTAAATTAGAATGAGTATCCATTCACTTTGGTTATTTAAAATATTTCTTTATTAGTATTCAATCGATATAAATCCGAAAATAATCAATATGTTAGGGAGTGAGATTTTGAAAATTTTTTGAATATATAATACGATTTACTGGAGTGTAAAACTTTCAAAAATAAACATAAGATTACATTTACAAGAAAAAATATTTACAAATAAAATAGATCACAGCAATGTTATGACAATACTATAGCTATGTTAGCATTGGTTTTTCTTTAGAATACCATTAAATATTATTGTTCTCTAATACGAAGTTTACAAAAGCATTGAATTATAATGATAAAGAATTCTTCTTGAGATTTTGTACAGTCATCACGTTTTCCGCCTAATCCTAAGTGCGGTAAAAAAAGAAGAACCTTGCCCCATGTTAACTATCAAGTATGAAATGATCAGAAATGGAAAAAGCAAAAGAAATTGGATTTTATATATAATATTTATACCAAAATTGTAAAATTGGATCAAATTTTTTGCCAAAATTCTGTATGAAAAGACACCGAGTGAACCCAACATCACAAAAATAGAACTGAAATACATAACTGAAATTTGATTCGGGGTATTGCATATATCGTATCACTAGAATATGTAGATTTGTTTCTAATTTTGGAGCAAATTCCTCTGATGGTTGGTTGTTTTTGTAACACTGGACCTGTTAATATCATTACTCTAAACAGGCCAAAAAGTGGCAGGTCTCGTATAATTGCCAGGGGTTCCTAGGCTGGGCAAGTGGACCTCTTTTCTGCTCTCAAATTTCCTTACCAGATATTTTATTGATTTTAAAACTCTGTAAAAAATTCTTAAAAAGTGAGAAAGCATTTAATTCCAGACCTCTTTCGAGACAGTTATTGGAATTTAAAATAAATTGGAATACTTTATTTCGATATGTCATAAATATATTTTATATCATATTTAAATACAATTTCAAAAAAAAAAACAGTTGAAAGAAAAGAAACTTTTTAGAAAAATTTATTAGCTATTCAACTATAGAATTGGACATCAAAAAAATTACGGGACACAAACATTATTTTAGATTTTTTTTATACATCATAATATAAATTATCTATAGAATATAGAATAAGGTTCTAACGTTAAGCGGTATTTGATTTTTTGAGTGTGCTAGTAAGCCAATGATACATTTGAACTTTTAAGGGAAAAAAAAATTCTTATACACGCTTGTTATCGTATACACACGCAAATTCTGTTTATTTTCACTCTGTCTCACACTTTTTACAACAATGCTATTTTGGCGAAACCCGGAAAACGAGCGGATGCGTTGGCGCGCTTGAAAAATGGCAACCCTGTCGTTGGAAGTCATGCAGATGTAGGCAGGAGGGAGGAGATGAATAGGTATTAAATTGCAGAGGCGAAACAGAGAGGAGCGGCCGCCATAATAGCTCGATGGTTGGTGCTTTTTGATTGAACAAGTGCTATTGATTCTCGACGCTCACTCCACACTTCACACGGAGCCTTTTCGGGGGAAAGCCACATATTCAAACAAAGCCTCTTTTCTGGATAGAGCTGATTTGCTTGAAAGATCGCCCCTCAAAGATGCATTATTGGATTAGTGGATGGGAATTAAGCGATGTGAATAATATTTATGGTACTAGCGATCGATTTTGGAACTTGTTACAAGCATTAAAAAACGGCTTAATACTGAGACCGAAATTTATCTGATGACGAATATGATTTATTTTAATAAAATAATTTTAGTAAATCATATGTTTTATCAATTTCGGTAGATGTTGGTTTGAAAAATTAAATAATTTGCTGTGGAGTTCCAAATAAATGTCACATACTGTTATTATTACTACTCAACTTTATCAGGCTCATCGAGGATGTTGGTTGTAATTAATTGCAACTAAAGTTTTTAGACATAACTTTAAGTTTATGATCCATAAGTTAGGAAACTTTAAAGCTATGTCATTTTGATCGTCTTCGATCAAAATGACATTCGCCTTTGGTTTCAATAATGGAACAAAATCAGACGATTAAATATTTCACTAAACAATAAAAATGGTCAAATTTTCAGGCAAAAACATGCTATTGGATACTGCTGATATATTTTTAAAGAATTGTAAAATTTCAAAAGAAAAAATTGCACTAAGTTAAATTGTAATAATTAAGAATATAATCTTTTAAATTTTGAAAAAGGGTGGATTTTTATTTTTGCGCTATAGCATTTCTTTAAGTTATGGCAGAAATACGTAAAAGTTTGGCTCTATTTTCAATATTTAAAATTTTTTTAAGTTTCTTCAAATTACATTTTCATTTTATTTCCTTTTATTGCCTAATGTTTATATTTAACGAATAATTTTCACTAAATGTTAATATGCTCCTTATATTTAAAAATTATGTATCATAAGATATTAAGATGATTTTCACCTTAAAAATTGAAGGATCATACAATATTTGTATTCTTCGTTATTTTGACGTTTTAAATTAAAATGATTGTAGTGGCATAGCAAAAATTTATACAGCTTAGCCATAGTAATATTTTACGTTCTTACCGTCAAAAAGGGAGGAAAAAAATCCCCAAATAATTGTTTTTTCTCTCATACCTATAGGCTGGTTTCCTCCTACTGCTGTGCCACTGAATAAGCACAAAACTAGTCGTCTCATTTCCACTCCATTCCCCCCTCCCAAAGAATGATGTTCGGATTATCACTTCCCCATTGTCCTTTGAAGAAGCACAAGCAGTCGCAATGGCAATAAATCATTCTGGTTTATTCCTTCACAATTTTCCTCATATTTTGTAAACTTAAGAGGTGAAAAACGAAGAAACGGAAAAGAGGTGTTATGCTTCGAATTGCTGTCTTGGGAGTCTTTGAAAAGTCAACATAATTTTGCATTTTCCCATCCTTACAACCAAATATGACACAATAATGAAAAAAAAAACAATTATAGCTCATTCGCTTAGTTCTACTTGTTATGATTATATTATAAAACAATATGCAGCATAACTTCTTAAAAACAGGGATTTAAAAATCTACCTCTTGTTCATTCTTGAAAATTTTAAATCAAAATCAATTTTAAAAAGCATTTTAATTCAAAATTTTCGTTATAATTTGCTCCAATTTTCTATATCAATTTTGATTAATAAATAATACTTTATTTTCGTAGTTTGTATATTAGTTCATTAATTATTCTTAATCATATATCAGTTTCGGCAAAAATTTGTAAATGCGGAAATTATAATAAAAATTTTCAAAACCCTTATGTGAAAATGCAACAAACATAACATAATCTGCTTACCTTTTTTAATGTTCAAATATATATATATCGAAAACATATATACACTCGAAATTAGTCAATAAACGCTAATTAATTCGGTGAAATGAATTTTAATTAACAGCGCTTTGGGGGAACCCGAATGAACTAGGAAACACCAGTTCTAGCTAACAACACTAAGGAGAATTGTTTTATCTAGTAATTACCTACTTTATCCTGTTAAAAGCGTATAAATCTAGATTTTTTACTTGTGAAATCATTAAAATAAATAATTATAAAAAAATTTAGTAAAATTTAGAAAGTAAGTAAAGTAAAATTTTAAAAATATATATAAAGAAGTATTTTTTTATTGTTGTATTAAAAATAATTTCATACTATAATTTTGGATAAATACAAATAATATTTTTTTACAAATCAGACAAAACAGGAATAAAACGGGTGTCAGTTAGAGATCGTTTTCTCTAGTTAATTGGGCCCTTTTTAGCAATGTTAGTTAAACCGCATATTGTCAAGTAAATTTCATATTTTGACTGATTTTGGGCTTTAACTGTAGCACATATATATAAAGAAATCGGCTATAAATTCCACCCATGTAAAAATGAGTATAATGAGTTGAGTTGGTCTGATACTTTCTACTGATACTAAGAGCCTTTGTTTAATATTATGTGATTGAATGTAGAAATTAAAAAGCAATTTTTTCATAATCATTAAATTAATATCAGAATGAAATTAATTACATTTTTTTCTATGGAATAAACTTTGCTTTTTTAAATTATCTGAATAATCGATTATCTCGACAGAAGCGTATTAAATAGCATAGCTGGTTTGTACTGAATTTGAGCTCCATTAATGGGAATTAATTCATCTTCATTAATGGAATTTCTACTTTTGAGCATATTAGCCGCCCTTGGCCACTAGCCGGTTCTCTCTTAATATTCGTTGCGTTTAGTTTCAATTAGATCTCTTTTGTTTTATTTAATGTTTACAATTCCCTTGACAAAGTATTTTTAAGCATTAAAATATGACAGACATTAAAACTGTGTTATTTTAATAGCTTTACAACCACCGTGTTTATCGTGTATATGAAACGTCCTAATGGAATCGATTCCCTTGGCATCACAGTGCCATTAAAAGCTTAAATATTTTGGACAATTCATTTTAAATTGGTCGCTGTCTTTCCTGTTAATATAATTTTACTTTCTATTTCCTTGCGAAAAGTGAACAGATAATATGCGGAAATTTTATTCTTTGATTTAAATTATAGGGGAAAATGATGTGAATACATATTTGATTATTGAATAAAGACGGTTTGAATTTCAGTCTAACATATAATCGTTGAAAATTTTGCAGAAAAAAAAATTTTAAGTACTAAAATTCAGGAAAATTGTACAGTGTTACTGATATTTTTAAAAAAGAAAATTCTAGGAATTTTAAGAATTTGCAAAAATGTCTTTTATCACGAATATGTCAGAAATTCGAAGAAATAATTATTTGATGAATGGATAAAGAAGGTTTGAATTTCAGTATAATATTTAAATCTATTTTCGAAAATTTTGCAGACAAAATTTATTTGCAAATTATCGAAATTTGGAAAGATTTTAGGCAGCAATTTATATGAATTAAAATATAATTTTTATAAATTTTAAAAATGACTAAACATGCATTTTGTTATGAGAGAATAATTACTTGATGGATGCATAAAGACAGCTCGAATTTCAGTGTAACATATGAACCTGTTGTTGAAAATTTTGCAGAAAAAAATTATTTGTAAATTATCAAAATTAAAAAAAAATTAGCAATAATTGATATAAATTAAAAGATAATTTTGTCAATTTTAAAAATGACTAAAAATGCTTTTCAGCACAAGGGAATAATTATTTGATGAAAGAATAAAGACGGATTGAATTACAGTGTAACATTTAGATCTATTTTTGAATATCTTGCAGAAAAGGTTTAGTTGAAAATTGTCGAAATTCAGGAAAATTTCACACAAAAAAGGTATTATAAAAAAAGAAATTTTACATATTTTTAAATAGGGTAAAAATATACTTTTTGCAGCATTTGAACTCAAAAATCTCACAATTAATTAATTAAATTTCGAAGAAAGTGCTGTAAGATTCACATTCCTATCTTCCAAAATATTTTTTTGGCAAATCCAGTAGTCCTACATCTACTTGTTCTATAATGGCCAAAACGCAGGCACATTCATTGCTCGTTAGTAAAGGTATGAACTAGAATCTATCATACAGAATCATCTAATGTCCATCTAGAATACCTAATTTATTTATAGTATCTAATATAATACTATTTATCTAATACTGTCTATTGTATATTATCTATCTAATACCATTTTTACTATATTATCTATATATGTATCTAATACTATATATCTACTCTAAAAATCTATCTATTATCTTAAATGATGTTACTATCTGCCATTCCAATAAATGATGTTACTATCTGTATTCTAAAATGTTCCTATCTATCTATCTATCTATACGATACTATATATCTATACTATCTAATGCTATATATCTACAGTATATATTCTAATATCTATCTATAATACTTAATAAATAGTATAGAATTATCTAGTGTTAGATTATTATATAAAAATATTTTTATCATATAACAATAATTTCCGCTTCAAAAATGGTAGTTAATTTGTTAAAGGCAAGTTCAAGCACTGTTTTCCTTTTTTAACCATTATTAAATTAGCACATTATATTCCAAAGATTTTACAAAGTTTCTAAACTAAAATGCCAACACAAAAGAAAACTTTTGCATTTTATCCATGTCGTTTGCTGTAATAATTAAACTATTCTTCCCTCTTCAATAACTGAATTCGCAATTCTTCAATTAATTTGATTATTTCTCAATTTTTTCTCTTTCGATTTCAAATAAACCTAAGAGTTAAACTTATGGATAACAGATTTGTGAAAAATATCAATTTTAACCATATTTCTGAAATTTTACAGATAGATCTGATATTTGTAGCATCTGTACGTGCAATTAAGATATACTTAGTCTTTTTTTACATTTTGTATTAAATGAAAGAGAATAAAAATGTATACTTAAATATATGCCTCAATAAAATGTATGTACACCTAAAATATATTCAATCTATAGCAAAGTGTTAAGTGAATAAATGTAAAAATTATACCGCAAAAAGATATTTTACACCATTATTGGTACATCTAGAGTAGTTTGAAAAACACTGATCTAATGTATATGTTAATACACTTTACTTAAATATTCGCCGATTTTCCTTTATATACGTGTGATGAATTTTATGTCGTCAACTACATTTTTCTTGTCGTTTTTAAACACATTTTATGAACATCTGTTGCTTCCTCTTTATTGAATTTTTGCGCTACAAAAGGAAAATTTCGGGTATTGATGTAAAAGTTTGAATTTTAACACAATGTTTGCAGTGAGATGCATTTTAAATCTTAACACGTTCATGGATAATAAATATTTTGATGAGCTACAAAAATGAGCAGATGATTTATTTTTGCATTAAACTAAAATGAATAATAAAAGAAATTGAATGCTGTTGCACTCATGTCAATAAATATAAAATGAATTATAGCATTCATGTCAGTAAATATGTTTGCTATAGCTTTCCTGTTAGCAAGTATAGATGCTATAGCATTCCTGCTAGCAAGTATAGATGCTATAGCATTCATGCCAATAAATATAAATACTATAGCACTTCTACTAGCATAGCAATGAAAATTAATGTAAAAGCATTCACATCCACGAAAATATTAACGAAATGCTCCGTAGAATTTGTAAGTGTTTTCAATCCTAATCCTAGGTCAACTGCTTGAAAAATAACAAATCATTTCCTAGTTTGTATTTTGATAACTTGAAACAAAATGAAACATTTACAGATAATTATTTAATACCACAACCACAAACTGGCTACTCCGAGCCATACGAAGACACATTAAAAAATCTGATTGGCTGCACCACCGCAACAACAACACTGGTGGGAACTGTGGGTGAGTTCTAAGGGCCATTACCGACCACTTTACAAACCTTCCCTAAGGCAGTATGTACCGCCACCGATGAGAGGAGACAACTTTACATGTACCCTCCAGGGTGGTGAGATCCAACCACACACCAGAAGTTTCTCAACCTCAATTATCAGGGGACTCCCTTCTCTGGAACAAAATTATTGGATATAAAACAGAATGTTTCTTCCACTTTGTGTTCTGTTGTGGAGGGAGATCAGAAAATGAATTTTCAGTCATATAAACATAGCATGGACCTTTTTAATATAAATTTACCTCAACATACGCCAGTGGTGAAAGGTGGGTTACTAGAACACTGGACATGGTATCACTTTTATCATTTCTCATATTTGGCTTTAAAAAAACTATATAAATGTTCTAATTCTTTTTTTTCATGATATCTTATTTTCATTATTATGCTATTAGTTGTGATAATTTTATATTCTTATGAGTGATACAAGGGCCGATTCAATAAACAAGTCCTAAAGACAACACTCGTAATTTGTTTAGATAACTTTTGATCTGGATTATCTCCAAAATACTGATTGTTCTTTAAAACGACGGAACGAAGTCACTGCGCGTGAACCAAACGGAAATTAGTAGTGCACATTTAGAGCTCAGAGCAAAATCAATTAATTATTATAATAATGACAGAGTCAAGTCACGTGGTTTGCCGCCCATTAAATATTAAAAATTAGAGGAACTGTCAGAGACTTAAAGTAGCTGAACAGTAATCGGTCTTCCTAACAGACGACAGACATGTCACGTTCAAACTGACGAACAGAGAAAAATCCCTTCCAAACGATAAAAAAAAGGAGCGTCATCACTGTTTGGATTAGGCCCTCTGTTGCTAGGGGCAACGGCCCCCTAAATTGATCATTAATTCATCGGGACATGCTCCACTACGCAACATGTAATTTCTCGGTTCTTGGCAGCTAACCGCAACCGCGGTCGCTGATCCACCCCCTCATCGCAGGGTGGAGAGTGTCCCCCCCTCCACTCAGTCCCCTCCGTTCTAACTCCTGACTGTCGATCTAAATGCCGAGAGGGTGGTAGAACGGTAATGGTTGGGGGTGTAAGAGGGTTGACGTATGACATCGTGGACAGGCAACTCATGAACCTGTTCTAATGACTATTATCGTATAGAAATTTCTTTGGGAGGAATGGCAACAACAAAAAGAAAGGGGGAGGTGAGAAAGATCGTCAGGCGACTAAATGTTACTTGTGTATTCCACAAAGAATATTTTTTATTCTGTTACAAGAAATGATTACTGTTATTTTTGAAGATCATATACATAGTTTTTTGTCGAATTTGTAAATGCTTTCCAGAATATTTTTTACTTGATGACTAGCTATGACAAATAATATGATTGCAATTTTTATCGGCTTTACATCATAATTATTCAAGTAAATATACTCATCATGAATTAATATATAAATCGAAACAGAAAATCAAAAGTTAAAAAAAGTATTCTTTAATACAATTAAAAATTCGACCTTGGAATATGCATAATGTATTACGAGAAACAGAAATAAGAATTAAGAACAGTTTTAATAAATGTATTAAATAGTATCATTCAGAAAAATCATTTGGTCTTTTATAAAATAGACCAAAATTTTAAGCTGCGAAAATAAGAAAAAGAGAGATTTGCATTGAATTTTCAATTGATGTCTTGTTGTTGTTGCTTATAATACTTTATAAGCCCAGTGTACAGTAGCATCTGAGGGCATAGCACCAGAGCACAAGTCTGACTTCTGGTTCAAATGAAGATGGCACCCACATTTGCTTGCACAGCCTCTTTTAACATGGGGGCCCTTTCACAGATCTCACAGATTGAACATTCATGCCCAAAATATGAAACGAACCCGGAATGCCCAGACAACTGGGAGTACGCTCCACTGCTAGATTAGGTCACCGGCTTGATGCGTTATGAACAGGATTTATAAATGAAATCAAAGGCTTTCTTTTCACATTACATAAAATGCCATCAAAATCCATCATATATGGGAGTCTTTTGATGTACATCTACTTTTATAATATGCAACTGCTTTTGTACAATATTACAACATACATTTAAATTACATTTACCTTTTTAATATCAAGATGATGTATCAAAAAGTTCATTATTCTGTTTTGATACGTTTTTGAGTATATCATATTCACATATACACAAAAAGGCAGATCAAAATCAAATCATCCAATCGACGAATCTGAATTTAAATAGTATTAGTGAATTAGTATTATGAGAACTATAGGCTGAACTTCATTTTCTTTAATTTGTTCCGATTTGGTGTCATTATTCTTAGATAAGCAGGCAAACGGGTATCGTTCAAAATTTGGTAAAAATCTGCAATTTTGTGTTGTTGTTGTTGTTTTAATTTTAATGTCTAATGTAATATTTTTTATCATAGAAAAATAATAATGTCTCATATTTTCTGTATTTATTACTTTACCGTATTATAATATTCTCAGAGAAACAAATACAATTTTAAAAATATATTTTTCGGATTCAAAAAAGTCTGAAATATGGATAAAATTTTGAACACAACATAGAAGGAGTTTAAAGTTTTTCTTTGCTTATAGAATAAATACTCCATGTGACTTCTCTTGGTCGCACGGTGTCATGTAAACAGAGACTCATTGAAACAGCCTATACAAACCAATGCATGCCAATGGCACTCACCACTTAAAAGGTACGATATTATTTCAAAAGGTTAAACTACAAATGTTTAGAACATCTCCACTATATCAGGCCTGAAATGGATTGTTTTTAATGTTGCAGGTAAAACTAAGCAAATGATAGAAAGGAAATATGTACTCTCACAAACCATTAAATGGTCTTCTGAACTGTGTTTGAATTTTCTTCCTGTTACTCTTAAAAGGATAATAACCATTCGAAGGAATTGATTTGTATGCAAACCCGTAGTTTCTGATTTTATATCTCATAAAATTCAGTTTGAAACATATTGCAAAATAAAAAGTATCAGCAATAAAGGAAAAAATGAAATTTAATAAATAAGAATTTATACTACTTAGGTAATAAAAATTGAAATTTATTAATATAGACTTTTTACTATTTAGATAATAAAAAAATGGAATTTCTTGATAAAAGCTTTGTACTACATAAATAATAAAAAAGTGGAAAATATTAAAAAAGAATTTGTGCTACTTAAATATTAAAAAATGGAATTTTTCAATAAAGTCTTTGTACTACTAAGATAATAAAAAATTGAATTTATTAATAAAGCCTTTGTATTAATTATATAATAAAACTGGAATTTAATAATAAAGGGTTAGTACAATTTAGAAAATAAAAAAGCTTATAAAATAGAATATTAATAAAAATTTCGCATTACTTAGATAATAAAAAATTTAATTATTAATAAAGACTTTGTACAACTTAGATAATAAAAAATTACATTTACTCATAAAGGCTTTGTACCATTTAGATAATAAAAAATGAAATCTACTAAAAAAGAATTTGCGGTACTTAGATAATAAAAAATGAAATTCATTAATAAAGCTTTTGTATTACTTAGATAATACAAGTAATTTAACAACCTATTAAATGAGTAAAACTAATGAATTAAAATTTTTAACAAAGGAAATCCTATCACGCATGGGAAAACGCACGCTGTTCTTTTAATATATACTCCGCTGCAGACAATAGACGATTATGTATTCGAGTCACGTGTTCTGGGTGGTTTTGTCCCACAATCCGTTGGCACCTAGCGGTGCTGAAAAGGTTTTGCGTGACTGATGGATACGGAGACAAGTGGGCTAATTCAATAACATATTTAAATGCGTCTGTTTTCTAAAGTATTATAGCATACAATAATAATTTTTTTTCAGTGAACACTTATGGTATGAATGAGAAAATTAACTTACGAAAGCACTGAACAATTTTAATGAAAAGAAATTTGAAACAGTTTAGTTAGTCTAATTTAAAACAGAATTATTTAATGTAATTATTTTCTAATTCTTAATCCATTATTATGAATGACATAATATTTCAAATCAAATTCTGCCCTAATTTCCTTCTAGATGGCGCCAGCTGTGCAGAAATAGGCTTACAATAATGTAGCAATATAATTTCTAATTAGATTAATCTATGAATAATAAATTAAATGTTGAAATTATTAATATAGACTATTATCATAAAGAATTTCTAAGTATATAAAATTTCAGTTCCTTAACATATTTTGAAGTGAAAAAAAGTTATTTTAAAATTTCATCACAAATATAAAACAAATTCATTTAAATGAAAAAACGTAACCGAAAAAATTAGAAAAAAGAAAGGGATCTGAAATATCGAAGAAATAACGCTTTAAACAGTCGATTTCCTGTATTACCGAAATGCTTTTAAGTTGTTAAGTACTTATCTTATAAATTGATTTTAACATTTTGAAATTAATTTTTCCAATTAAAAAATATTCTGAATACATAGTTTTAATACATAAAAAGTGAATACATAGTTTTACAATATCAAGATTTTTTAAAGGTAGTTTTATCGCTTTTATTATTTTGCTAAATTTATATCTTTATTTGGAGCTATATGAGGGAAATCGGTGTGAGGATAATGAATAAGGGTTGATTCATTTCCCATTCTGCGGACTTTCACGCCACATCAACATAAGAAATGCTTGATTATATCTGGCGAGCTGAAACCAACATCAAGTTTACCTGATAATTCCAGCCTAAGAGAATGAAGGCCACGATTTCAAAACCCATTTTTATCAATGATATGCTCTGAATGTGGTTCCAGAGCATGCAAACCATTTGATATTAAAGACTTCCTCTTAATAATGCGAAATTCGGCAGATAATGAAACTGTTTTTCTTGTCTCCCTCGATACGCTCACTAAATTCAAAAGTATGAATTTCGTTTGTCGTCTATTTTTATGGTATAACAATGAAATGAGATATCAGTTTTGTTAAAAATTAATTTAATTGATTTTTGTTGAAAATTAATTTATTTTGAGCTTATAATAAATTTTATATATTTATTATATATTATTATATTATATTATGTTATAGTATTATATATTATATATTTATAATTTTATATATTTATTTTAATATTTTTTTAATGAGATTTCCAAAAAGAATCTTTCTACAAAAGAAAAAGGCCTTTGATTCAAAAAATTTAATTCATGAAAATCGTGATCTATTACGGTTAGAATTTCATTACCCGAAAATCAATTCAAGAAGAAACTTTTTTTAAGTCTTAAGCAAAATTTTTATTTACTAAAAACACGCAAATAAGCAAAACAAATGACTCTGACTTCAATGATATTTTAGTAAAATATGTAATGTAGTAACGCAAAATGTAAACATTACTTTTTCAGTTTAAAAAAAATTCATATTGGTAGAGGATTCCATTTTCCCTAAGAAATAACCTATTTTCAATTTTTGATAACTGACTATGCGAATATTCTATCTTCCGGATTAAGGTTGCTTCCAATTAAATTAAATAATTGAAATTTTTCTGTATATCAGTTGGTTTATTCCATTTCCTTCTACAACAAAAGAGTGACTTATCGGCTGTAAGAAGACTCACACAGTAAAAAAGCATTTACAGACACAGAAAAGAGATCTGAATTTGAAGTTTTGACTACCAATACAATAAAAAAAGTGCCTTAATAGTTCGAATTGTATACAGACAGGAAATGGGTACTTAAAAATATAATATTTCGAACGATTGTTAATTTTTTAATAGTATTATTATCAAGAGAATCGTATTTAATTATTGCTTTTAAGTTTTTATAAAACCCATATAATTTACAAACTTTTTAAGCCGTTTAAAAAGGCTCCTTCAAAGAATACTATATATATATATTAGGCAATGAATGCGTTAATATGCAAAATCGCGTCAAATAATCCCATAATTTAAACAGAAAATTCTTTTTTCAGGATGCTTAAGCTTTAATTTATCTAACGATTTCTCTATTTCCTCCCTCTCTCCCCTTTAAAACCCACAAACGATATTTATGTCGATGTCATTTATACTATCGAAAACATTTTTAAACACTTACTCAAAAGTAACATTATGTTGGCAAACAGAATAAAATAACAACAACAAAAATGCGATAACTTTATGTCCAGATATTACAAATAGTAGATTTCAGATGCACTTTAAATCAAATGGATTAATCATAAATCAACAGAACAAATCAAAAAGATCTCGAGTCAAAAGGCAGAACGATCAATGGCTTAAATTTCGTGACACACAAATCGCGTGTCATGTCGGTACAAAACTTTGCAAATATTGACTCACTGAAAAAGCCTGTGTTTGAGACGAGTTTTCGTGGCCTTACAAAAGACTATAGAACGCAGTCGGACTGAAAAACTAATGATGTATGTGGATATGAATTGCAAGGTATGGCATGAAATTCTAATATAAACATTAAAAAACATTTTTATTGATTATGTAAATAAATTTATTGATTATTACTAAAATTTAGTATATTTCCATTCGATGTAAACATGTATAACTCATTTTGATTATTCAATATATCATTTTGATTCTATTCTATATGTGTGAAATAACATTCATTAGAGTTGAAATTAAGCATGTATTTTTGTTCTGATATAGATATATGTTTGAAAAATCATTCATAATTCAGCGGTAAAATATAGCTTCTATTATTGATTTGATGCAAATATATAATTGGAATAATATTCACAAATCAATACTAATATTTAATATTATTTTCATTCGACGATATGTTTTTCAGATAATATTCATAAACAATTTTGAAAATTCAGTAGATCATTCTAGTTATTTAATAAGTAAAGTTATTAAATATTATAGTAAAGTTTATCTAGTTAACTTTACGTTTGAAATAACATTCATTAGAGCTCAAATTAAGTATATACTTTTGTTCTGATGTAAATATATGTTTGAAAAATCATTCATGATTCAGCAGTACAATACAACATATCTTTGATATAAATATAGGGTTGAAATAACATTCGTAGATCAATACGGATATTTAGCATACAATTATAATATATTTTTCCGATAATATTCATAAATCACCTTGTATAGTCAGTATATCATTTTAATTCTAATGTAACTCAAGTTTGAAATAACATTCGTTAGAACTAAAATCAAATATATAGTTTTGTTTTGAAGTAAATATATTTTTGAAAAGCATTCATAATACAGTGCTAAAACAGTAGCTATAACAACTATATTTATATCAATCTTTTTGATTTTATATAAATATACGTTGAAGATAATATACCTAGGCAGAATTGATATTTAGTACATCATTTTCATTCGATTCAAATTTGTTTTTGAGATAATTTTCATAAAACAGTTATAAAAGTTGGGATGACGTTTATATTCAGAATGAATATGTTTTCAAGACATCATTTATAGATCTGTGAAGATTAATGCCAGATTAATGTGATCTAATTTCAATATGCTTTTCAGAAAAAAATTAATATACGAGCACTGAAATTTAGTATACCCTTTTGATCCGATTAAAATATGTTATGGAGATAATTTTCATTAATTTAATATGATGTAATATAAATTAAAGGTATTTTTGGGATAACATTCATAGACAACCAACACTGGAATGAAGACATTACTTGATGTTTATATGTTTTTAAAATAAAACTTGAAAATAAAAGAAACTGCTTATCCATAGATTTATTATTCCTGGGGAATTTTCAGTTTTTATAAAGTTTATTTAATTTGACTTGTTTAATATTTCTTAAGATGTTATCTCGCAATAGATTTTTTCTCTCACATTTTGATACACTTAGAATTTTGAAATCTTGTACAGTTGTCTACTTTTTTACAATGCGATATTTTAATTTTTTTAAATTTAATTATCAATGAATTCATTAATTTTAATAAATTTTTTTCCATGTGCAGATTGCATAGAGTTAGAAATTCGAGGAAAAATTTACTGCAAATATTCACAACTTTTATATAATTAATATATAATTTTGGATTAATGTACAGAAACATAAAAAGATAATCATTATTTTAAAATCATCTTTTGTTATCGTGGTTCAAAGTTGGAAATTTTTTTTAATCAAAAATTAATCATAAAAGCGTGAATGGCTGGAATAATTCTGTAAAGAAATCAAGTGACATTGAATATCGAAGCTGAAACTTTATAAATATGCATTATAAAATCGATGAATTATAAATTCGACAGAGATTCCTACATTATATTTATCACAGCCTTATATTCTAACGATTTGATCTTCCCCCAAAATCAATTTTCTTAGACTGATATATTTATTCAAAAAATTGTTTGTGTGATATCATCACTACTTGCAGCTTAACGTACTAAATTTGTTTTTCAACAAGTAGAAATAAAATTTGTTGCTCGAGAAATTTAGAAATTAAAAGTTTTAGTTTACATTAAATCATGTTTACGACCTTTTAATAAAAATACAGCTTGTATTGTTTTGATAAATATAATAATATTAATGTAATATTTTTATGAATTGTTATATTATTGTGATGATGTAATAAATATTATTATTATGGCTAATAAATGTTGTCGTCTATGGGACTCGGATTTGAGATCTATTGGATTGAGTCAGCCCGTTTGGAGGATGATACGGTAAGCTTATTATGCTTTTAAAATCAATAAATTACAAAAACCAAATTTTTGACTGTCTCTCATTTTCACAATAATTCAACCAAATCCTTTTAAAATAAATTTTAACTAGGTAGGAAGGCACTTATAATTAAAAATGTTATTTATTACTATTTTCGTTTAATTATCTAACGCTTTCAAATTGTAATTCTTAATTTGTATCTGCAAAATAAGGTTTCTTTTGTTTCATAACTGTTAGGTAACTTTTAACATCTAAAGATTATATGTCATTAATCTAAACCTATATATTCTGATTCATTAAACTCTAGTGCGCAGTCTTTAAGTAAGATTTTCCTGGTCTGATATTCTCAGAATTTTAAAACATTGTTCTAAAAATTGTTGTTTCATTGTTGTTTTTATTAGAAGGTCGTAAACATGACTCAATATAAACTATAACTTTTAATTCCTAAATTTCTCGAAATACAAATTCTACTATTGAAAAAACAATTTAGTACGTTAAGCTGCTGTTATTCTAAGCCTAACGTCTTTTGATTATAGCAACAATACTTTATAATCTTTAAATAAGGTTTTCTTGCTGTGATATTTTTAGAATTGTTAAGCTTTCCTGGTTGTTTGTATGCTGTAATTTGAAATCTCCCTTTTTTTTAATATTGCAACACTAAGCATAGTCTTTATGTTAGTTTTTCTTGCTGTGCTATTTTCAGAATTGTAACGCATTTATTAACATTCACGTGCCATTATTTTAAATCTCTAATCCTTAGATTTTTTAATACTACTGTATGAATTGTAAAACATGGATTTCTTTAACATTCTCGTAATTGATTAAAAAAATAATAATACATTTTTTGTCATTTTTTTAAACTTTCTTTTTGTAAATTATTGTACTATCTGTAAATGGGATTTTCCTGCTTTATTATTTGGACTATTGATTAAGTCAACGTTTATGCACCATTATTCTAATTTAAACAGTCGATGGCAGTTTTAATGTTTTTCCTGTAAATGAGGTTTTCCTGAATCATGAGTTTTACAATTGGTAAGCAACTCATGAATTCAGGGAGTTTTTACGCAATCATTCATTTTTCATACTGAGCTTTTTGATTCTATCAACTGCTACAAAATTTATAAATGTGGTTATTTCATATCATCCGTTTGAGCGTAGGTAAACCATTATTTTTCTAGGAATGGAATGAACAGAAATAAACATTTCCGAAGTAATATATACATGTGCAATTTTAAACATGTAGATAAGAACTTATAGAGCAAATAATTTTAGTTTTGCCCCCAACAAAATTAAACTAATCAGTAAAATGAAAGCAACAAAATATTTCTGACTTTAACAACTACTTAACTATTATACTTTCTAAATATTCCTCGCAATGATTTTGAAACAATTATTTCAGAAACACATCATTAAAATTATTATTGGTGGTAGCAGCAGTATCATTAATATTGCAACTTCATGTATCACATGCAAGCGAATGTGAGACATGAAGTAGCTAAGCCATACTTTTGACCTTAGTTGATGCTACTGAAAAAAATAAGAGACACTCACTGGGCTAAAATCATTGACAGATAACTGTCAGCTGGCTTATAAAGGGCCATAAGTCCCAGCACAACAACAACAAATGTTACAAAATAAACATGTTACACCAAAGACTATGGTATTTTGTCTATAAACTGATTTTTTTTAAATTTTTGATTGGTAATAATAGTAATAATAATAATTCAATTATACTTATTCAAACGAATTCAGCTAACATCGAGAGAAAAAATAAACAAAATTTTAAATTCAAAACATAAAGTATTGAATATACTTGATCTCTTGATTCTTCCTGTTTCCTCATAACAAAACAAATTTCCATGAATCTCTGACTTCCGTATTGGTAAAATCCTCCTTCAAAATAAAAAGAAAACAAAAAGAAAAAAAAAGAAACATCGCTCGAGATAGCAATGTGACGATAGACCGCGAATCGATATTTTCCCTCCATTGTATCGATGAAAATCGATAGAGAAAACAAAAAAGTCCACATCCATCGTGATTAATTTCTTGGCTGAGGTGGAGGGAAATATCAATTCCATTTGTGAGGTTTTTGTTCCTCTCTTTGCCCAATCGATTCCTCACCTTATGTTTGGATACAGTCGGACACGGACACACGTTCCGCCCCTCTCCCACCCCTCGCGGTAACAAAAGGTCAAAAAAGAGCGCAAAGAAAAGCTCACCGAGTCACTGATAAGTCAATTCGCCGGGATAAATGACTAAGATGGCGCGTGATTTTTTTTATATGGCGTAAAGACGGGATTTGGTTTCTGGGAGGATTTTTTATTTAAGTCATCTATTCATTAATTCGTTAATGTATTGTTTTTCTACTGTTTAGTAAGGAGATGTAGGGCATTTAAACCTTTAAGTTTTCGAATTTTTTTTAATGATTGCATTCGATAGCCAAAATTATTTTGAACACTCTGAGATATTGCACATGTGTGTGCGTTAATTAAATAAAAAAGGGACAGTCAAATAAGTGAAGATTAAGGTTAATTTTTCATTCAGGAATGTTTATTTTAAAAGCTCATCGAGTTTCTTGGGAGTTGGTTCACCGAGTTGGTTTCTGGGAGGATTTTTTATTTAAGTCGTTCATTCCTTAATTCGATAATGTATTGTTTTTCTACTATTTAAGGGGATGTAGGGCATTTAAACCTTTAATTTTTCGAAATTTTTTTATGGTTGCATTCGATAGCCAAAATTATTTTGAACAGTCTTTGATATTGCACATGTGTGTGCGTTAATTAAATAAAAAAGATACAATCAAAAACGTGAAGATGACTGTTGATTTTTCATTCAGGAATGTTGGTTTTAAAAGTCATTTTTCTCAATATTAAATATTCAAAGTCAGGCTAGCTGGCTTTGGGGTAGCTCATGTGACTTGGGCGTACAGGTATGGGGATGGTTGCTCTACTCCCTATTTGTGAAATCTAACAAAGAGTTCCACCTTCCCTCCTGTAACAAGGGGTTGTACAAGCGAATGTGTGTGTGTGATCTTCATATGAGCTAAAAGTTAGAATTCTGTCATCGGGTGCTCAGAGGCATTTGCTCTCAGACTCTGCACCACACTCTGCTTAAATCACTGACACTTCGTCAGCGGGCTTGTAAAGCGCCATAAGTAACAACAACAGAGTTTGAGTGCAGGATTAAACAAAAATATTTCATCGTATCAATATGAAATTTTTCATGTATGCTTATATACGTATTATAAAGAAAATCATGCAAAATCAAAGGATTACTAAGCATACTTTTTTTAATGCTTGCTAATATACCAGAGATTTTCTTAAAAAAGCGCTATTATGTTTTAACTACATAAAAAGTAAAATAACCCCAGTAAATCTATCAAAAATTTTATCCCTTTGCAGGATTATTAAGTTAGGCTTTTTGGGAATAAATTGGTGCAACATTTGTTAATATAATTTGCTTATTTTCTGTAAAATTTTGAGCATGAGCAAATTCTGTCTTCGACAATTCATATGAACCATGTTTTTCTCACATAAATTTTAATTAATGAAAATTATTTCATCAGTTTAAAGATTCATAATTGTAAGGTTAAATGTCTTATGAAACTTAAATGAAAACAACTGTTAAATTTAAGTACTTATTCTTACTTTAGAAAGATACACATTTTACAAAATTTTGAGGTTTGCTTTAACTATTAAAAGTCTAAAGCTCCTTAAGAGTATAAAAAGATTTTGATTGCCCATGCTTTATGTAATATTTAGGGATAAATTCATGATCTAATCCCACTTAAGCAAGAAGAATTATTCAGATCTTTTTATTGAATTCATTCTTTATTACATTGATTGCGTTTTGAATTCCTTTTATTACATTAATATTCTTACGTTTGTAGCAATAAGAAAATTGTCTGAGGAAAAATCTAATCGTTTTTCACTATAGGCACAGGTGATGTTAACAATTGGACCTATTTTCGCGCCACACAGGGTTCTGGTTTCTGCACTCAGGATTCCATGCTCGAAACACAATGCCACCAAATATCTGTCACTTATACATAAAAGACTAATATTTGGTAGTATTGCGTTTGTTGACGTTTGATACAAGTCATTTGCTAATTGTTTGCCATTTGGGGCTAGTCAAATGCTTAACGACGAGTGCCAAATGTCCTTCGGACTAGAATGGCATCTAAATTTGGAGTTGTTGTTTGATTTTGTCCTGGTTATCTAATTCATTTCGAAATTCCTATCTTAAAACTTCATTTATTGAAAAATAGCTCTCGTATTCTTTTAAAACGAGGTATCAATAGAACCAAACTAAATTTCGAGTCACTTACGCAAAGGAAAGATAAGCATAAATAAGGGAACTAAATTTATATTCAACACTCGATGAAGTGCTAATCATTTGTAAGAAATTTCAATATTGTGTATGGAATACAATTAATCGTAGCTTATTTAGAGTTGTTTTGTCATTTTCTCCTTTTTTTAAACATATTTTGCAATTTTAAACACTCTGTAATTAGCACTGCTTGTAAGTAATCACTACTTTTTTTAATCAAGGGACTTTTTTGTTATAAATAGAATGTATCTCATTGCTTTTGTTTAATACTAAGATTACTTTATCTTCATTTGTTCATCATTAAATTCTTCCTCTAAATATTAAAAAGTTAACACATTAAAGGCGGAAGTCGCAGTACTACGATTTGGTCCTCCTTACCTAGTATATTTTCGTCAAGATCCCCCCGCCTTTAATGTGTTAACTTTATGCTTTTATATTTTGGGATTTTGTTGCAATTAAATTTTACCTCCTTCTCAAATAAATAATTATTATTTCAATTAAATAATTTATTTCCTTCCTAGAAAGCCGAAAAATGACTAAACAGCTTTAAGAAGCTTCATCTAAAATAACACTAATAAATTAGAAGTTATAAAGGCTTACAAAGATGGAGATTTGATTATTTTCAAAAAATGTAATAGAACATTAAGAGCATTCTCGAAAAGAAAATATCTATTTTTATTTAAAGAAAAAATAAAAATAGACATTTTCTTCCCCAAAAGGGAGAAGGACCATCATATTATCACTGAAGAGTGGTTTGCCGGCTATAAGAAGACTCACACAAGAAAACAACATTTACTTATTAATAAGAGAATTTTCTCTTTTTTCTTTAAAAATAGAAAAGAATTTCTTGTTGGGAGGAAAAAGCTGTTTTGAAAACTTATTATAGAAAACAGATTGAAATTAGTGATTAGAACTTCCGTTACTTATGAAAAAACTAAACAATTCGTTCATTGATTCTTACTAGTATTCAAAAACATCCTTTATTAATTCCGCAATGTTTTTTTTTAATTTCTCAATTTTTCTTTTCGGTTTTATAATTTTAATTAACTGAATCTTTTTTCATCGTGTTGTTTAGAAATTTTTGTAACTTAAAATGTACGATGTGACAAACAATTTTTGGTTGTGGACACCAATTAGTTAAGAATTATTTCATGTATACATAACAATAATTTCTTATAATATTGCATTTTTTTTTAAATGTGACTCAGATTTAACAAATTTTTTTTATTCCTTTTTCTTTTCCAGAGAATTTGGAAAAAAAAATACTTGTATATTAAGAGAGAAGTGGCATAAGACATTACTATGACTTTTTTTTTTTTTTGATTTTATAGACAATAAATTTTTTTGAAATACTTATAATTCCTTTAATTAAATATTAATCTGATATATACGTAGACAGACGATTTATACGATTTACGAATACCTGCAATTAATCTAAAAAAAATTAACATTTCAAGATAAAATGTGTTTTCAGGGTGTATTTTTGTTTTTAATGTTTACAATAAAAAAAAAACTAGAATTTTTCAAATTTTGGTTTGTAACTTTAGATTGAATTTTTGTGTTTTGCTTACATTTTGTATACAAATTTGACTGCAAATTAGGTTGAAAAATATTATCTGATTTTCTAAGAATTCAGTTTGTTATTGATTAATCGGAATGAAATGTAGTTGTAAGAGTGCTTTCACATGAGAAGTTTTTAATAGTTTTTGCAAATATGTAACTAATATAATTTAAATGCAAATCGTTTTGGTCGGTGATGTACCCAAAATATTATGTCACACACGTGCCACTGGTTCGCCATATCTGCTCTAGAGCATTTTAGCCCAACAGAGTCATCTTACTAGGATTGAAATTTAAGGATTTGCTGACAAGCGACCATTCGTGTAGCTTTAACAGTTTCTTTCTTAATCTCTCTAACACACACTCTCTTTTGTAAAACTAAAAAATAAGCTGAATTTAAATTAATGATTGATTTTCCAAAAGACAATCGTACCGAAAAAAATACTTAATTTTATGTTTCTTTCATTTTAAAGTAAATAAGATAACACAATAATCAGAGTTAAAAAACGAAAAACCAAATTTCTACCACTCAGAATGCAAATTATAAATATAGTTTTTTAAAAAAAATTGATGACACATAAACAGAAATGCAAAAGAACATGACCGCATAATCTTTGTTTCCTGATACACCATTAACAAGTTATGTCATAATGCAAAACTTAGAATTACCGAAATAACGGGTCAATCCTTTTTAACTTAATACCTCTATTAAAAGATAGAAATATTCCCCTTTCTAATGCATAAAAATAATTCTCTTTCCTACTCAATAAAAAAAATATATGCAAAATCAGCGAACTCTCTTTTCGGATGCTAATGCCAATTTAGAGGCGCGCAAACGATTTGTCAATATCAGAATGCAGCGTCAGCTGATAATAATAGCTGCACTGGTTGAGAAAATATTAATTCAATACTTCTGATCGCCCTGCACGACAAGCACGTAACCGGGGATAATTTCATGATTCACTGCCGCCTTCGCCAAGCCACTAGGAAATGTCTTTCTCTCGCCAAGGTTTTTTTTTCCCCGGCATTCATTTATTGAACCAAAACCAGGAGGCGATTTTTCAGATGAAGTGATGGAATAGCTAGCGCCATCTAGTTGTAGATAGACGAACTTATATTGTAAACAGACGGATGCTGTGTCACCGTTAAGTCTGATTTCTGAGTTTTAAACCTCTTTGGACAGTAGTAATAAATGCTCTTTCCAACAAATCAAAGATTTCGATTTATTTTATGTTTGTTTGAGATTTAGACAAAGAAATTATTCAAAATGGGAAGAATTTTTTTTTTCTTCTTTTCATAGGAAATAAAAGTACTTCGAACTTTTGAATACTTTCTAACACATTTATTTACATAGTTAAAGATGTCCTAAGCAGTATTTGCTAAAATTATATTTAAATAACAATAATTGCTCTAATATAGAATTATATCCAATTTTTAAAGTTTTATTTCATTAGATAGTATTATGAAAATTGACAATGGATCAAAATCTATCGAAAAAATTTGACAAGGTTTAGAACCAGTGAGTCATATTTTTAAAAAAACAACATTTCCCTAAAACAAAAAGAGCGAAAGAAAAAAACAAGAAAAATTCATTGTTTTTTGAAAATTTTGCTAAAGAACTCAGAATGAAAATTTAATTGATTATGCTTTAACATTTCATTTCATGAATTATAATAGCGGTAGTTATCATTAACAATACAATATTAGACTAAATGAACCAAGTATTGGTGTTTAAACAGTTAAAATTTATATAGAATGTTTTTAGTTGACATGAAAAAATAAAACAAAAATAATAAGAGCGTAATGTATTAAAATTTTGAAATTAAACTGCACAATCTTTGTCTATCTTATCGGATACCTAAAGTTGTCTATCTTAAAGCATGCTATTAAACATCAAGAAATGTATATTATTACATTATTAAGTAATAATATCCAAACCTAATAATAAAGCTGGAACCAAATAAAGTTATCTTGGTTAAAATGCTATCGTATTCACGTATACTACAAGATGATAAAATCAATAGATAATAAAGCTTATTATATTCTAGCCTCTGATATCAAATCAAGCCAAATAATATTCTTTTGCATAAAATAGGACCAAAGTATGAAGCATTTAACTCATAAAGCCTGATGTGTGAGAAACATAAAACCTATTCCAGATATAGTTCGGAAACAATACCACTAGGACATATTGATATGAAGATCTTATGGACTGGAGACAATGCACACAGAAACATGCAGATTATCCTTCTACCTTTAAGTCACGAAGCCTATCACGGGCCATTTTATCTTCAAATAATAAGCATATACACATTTTATGAGAGCCACAACAAATTTTTTGCAGATTTGTATCTAGACAACCCAGTCATACCCATAAATCGAATGTAAAATAAGAAATAATTAATATTCTACCAGAGACAATATCACTAAAAGATACTATACCAATTATATACCTAATATAATTCAAGATCAGCACATTTGACATCTTTTTTACCAGTGTTTCATCCATGACAGCACATTTCTAAATGTGCTGAATGTGCAACAACTAATCCATGTGCTAAAACTCAATGAAAGCAAATTGCCGAAAATAAAAAATATCGATATTTAACAAGCTCTGGTTAATGGCAGGCCACTTCCAATCTTGTGAAACTGCTCTGAAGAGGGTTGGAGAATTATCTGTCAACTAACAGGACATTAAAATCTACTCGGAAATAAACTAAAGTTTAAATATAATGAGAGCAATTCTTTTTATGCATACCAAAAAAAATCTTATGGAGAACAATGCATCCAAAAACATTTAAGCCATTAGAAAATAGTAATTTCTTCCTTTTACAAGGGTATAAGATCCAACTTTTGGTATATTTAGTACTAATATATTCCAATCATATTAGGTGCATTTCAGATATGAGTTGATGTAAATAAAATTTTACTTGTGACAATTTTGCAAAAAGACATTATCATGATCGTATATTGAACACTATATTTTTATAGTTACAGTGTTTAATAGTGACAGTTTCTTCGGGAGCCAGTGTTATATGTCCATGAACGTTAAATATTATTAAATAGGCGAAGTAGATAACTTCATAGAGGCTGCGCAGCTGTTAAAGGAAATGAGGATGATGCCTCGAAAATTGTTTGTGGTTTTTTCAAAATTACTTAATTTTAAATTCATTAAATTTACTAAGCTCGTGTACTCGAATTTATTCAAGTTAAAATCAAATATCATTTAAATTGCGAAATATTATTCTAATAACATTCCGAATTTATAAGTTTAATATTGCATTTATAATTCTAAAAAAACCACTGCCCTTTACAATTTAAAAAAAAATGCCCGATCTTATAATCAAGCTGTATTAAGATGGAGTTTCGGTGTTTAGTTATTCTTTTTACTATTAAATAAGTCTTATGTTACTAGTAAGCTTGATATTACATTTATAATCCTAAAAAATACTTCATGGTTTACAATTGGAAAAAATGTCCGATCCCAGAATCAAGACGCATTAAGATGGAATTAAGAAGTTTTGACATTCTTTCTATCATCCTGCTGCGTAAAATTACTTTAAATTATAATTTTTCTTTTCTTATAAACTAGTGAAACAAATTCTTAAAACTCTTCTACCACTATTTAATGTTTTTCTATATCAATCTGTCAAAATTTGCTGTTTTTGTAAAGATAAAATTAAAATCGATTTTAAAAAACCCCCTGCTGTTTGGGGTTTAGGATGTTAAATGAGGGGAAGGAGGACTCAAGAAAGGGGATAAATTAAGTCTCTTTGTCTAAAGGCCGTTAGAGTGCTTAATCCATCTCTTTCCATCTTCATAAACAAGATCGAACGCATCATACCCAACTCTCTAATTAAGATCTCAACTAACAATCCTCTTATAAAGACAATTCTAACTGCAACACTTGCTTCAGAATTCAATTCAATAAAAAGAAATCAAATGCATTAATTCAAGTATATGACTTAAGAAAAATTCCAGCACAATTTTCAAACTTCATTCTAGTTTAATCTCCCTGTGGGTTAAAACTTACGGGCGAAAACGAAGTGCCGAAAGTCAAAACTCCATGATGGCAAGTTTGGGTTAATGACAAACCACTCACTGCCTATTTTGTGAAATTCTTCTTTTCCTGCGTAAGGGAAGGAACATCCATCTTCTAGCCAGGAGGACATTAAAACCAACTCCTAACGGAATAATTAAGAAAGGTCGCGTCCTGCTTTAAAGCTACTTAAATCTGCATAAAGCAGTCGCAAACTTAAAACACTCAAGCCACGGTGATTTTGTGCCGGGGTTTCGTTTGAAAGCGCGGTAATTATTTCGCATTGGTCGTTAAGTCGTCGTAAGCAGTCTAAAAGGGAAACTCTTTTGTTCGACATCTTGAACAACGTCTACTAAGTGTGTCCGGATCGGAGAGTGGTTTTCCTTTTGGATCCTTCCAAGTTAATTATGCCCCCCTTTTGTCTCTCTGCCGAAAAGATCGTTTGGTTAGAATGAAGTGGGAATTCAAAATATTCGATAGTCGTGTTCAAGCAGCCGCGAACAAAGGAAGAAGGCAATTTCGGGCTTGGCACATCTTTGAAAACCGGGAGTGCGTTTAAGGATGTCTTGTCTCGAGAAGTTAGGGGAGGGTGGGTAGGCAATTACCTATGCATCGGGAAGGGGAATTAGCGCTTTGTTTGGGTATCATCTAAAATGGTAATCTATAAACCAATGCAAATTAACGCGGTTGCTTTTATACAGAAGCTAACAGATTGGCAGGATTCAGATTTTTTCCGGCCATTTGAAGGAGGGCTATTGTAAAGTCTAGCATGTCAGTATAAAGTTTATTCAAATGTGTATAATCACATATTTAATAATTGATTAATTGTTGTACAAATGAAATAGCATTTCTTTGTTCGACATAGTACAAAGAATATAGTTAACCGATTGGCAAATATATCAAGAACAATAAAGTTTCGAAATGCTCTGTAAATTTTTAAATATTCATTAAAATATTGGTTTAAAATATGTATAATTCTAAAAATGGAATTCAATAACTTTTAAAGATAGTAATATTAGACAATTCAATTCAATTACAATAATAATAATACTTTCGTTTATCTTTTCATAAACATTTCAACTGGTTTAGGGCAAATGAAAATAGCCAGTTAAATCGGAATAGAAAATTCGAATTATTAAATTATTTAAATGTTCAAACAGCCGCAAACAAAGGATAATTACAATTTTGGTTTAGAGATTTTTGAAAACTTTGAATGCGTTTAATTCTTTCTTGAATAGTTAAGTGAGAAAATAATCATAAGCTTTGTTTGAATATCATCTAAAATGGTAATCCATAAATCAATTCAAATTCACGGATTGTTTTTAAACTGCGGCTAACAGACTCGCAAGGTTCGCCTCTTTTTTCTATCTGCTGGCATTTATTAAATTTATACGAAGGCCTATAATCATATAATTAATGATTAATTATGCATTAAACTTGTATTTGCATTTCTTCGTCTAATGTAAAGCAGAGTCAAGAAAGTAGCAAATTCGAAATTAGAGGGAGGGAATTAACCATAGAATTTTAAAATAGTCATCAATAAATTGTTTTGAAATGCATTAAAATTTAATGCAATAAAATTTGTAACAATTTTAAAGTGCCATTACTAGACAGTTATTAACACATTCTCGTTCAGAATGTTTCAACATTGCTTTTAAACTTGGGGAAATAATCGAAAAAAAAAATGTTATTCCCATTTTATTTATCTCCCTCTCATACATAAACACACTCAATATTACCTCCAGTGAACAAAATTGTAATCAGATTATTTCTACATAAGTGTTTCCTTTCTGTGAAGAATATACATCTTTCTATTTTTATTTCGTGGAAATATTTGAATCAAAATATATATAAAATAAGCTCTATTTCTATTTAGAAATATTCTTTACTTTGCATCAGTCCTTGAAAAATCATTACAGGGAAAATTCAAGTCATGGCCATTGATAATAGATTATTGTCAATATACTATGCACTTCAGAATAAATTGCTGGTTTCTAGTTGTAGCAAAGTACACTAAAACTTTTCTTGTGTGTAGAGCAATATACGAATCACACTGTGCCACAAACGTAAAATAAATTACGTAAAAGGAAATATTTAGTTTATTTACTTGCTCCAACTTTGGAAATTGAATGATACTCGTGTCTGCCTTAACTGTGTTGTCGAAATGTGGCTACTTTTTCCAATAAAATATTTTAGAGGAAGAAATTCAATTTGGTGGTTTGTTGATGACTGCTATAAAAAGGCTTTTTCCTAAAAATAGTAAGTAACCTCATTGCGCAAATGCATATTTGACATACATTATTAAACAAATGTATTTGAAAAATTGATATGATTCAAATATCCGCTGCAGCTGAAAGTTTGAAAAATAAGTGATATCTTTGTACTGAATTGTTTCCCTGACACTGCCTACAGCAATGAGACTTTTTTTAATCGCGATGAAATGCCAAGAATAATCACCTGAACTATATTTTCTTTTAAACTATTATTTTATCATATATATTTAATCAATCAGTTCCATAGATTTGGTGATTTTTAACTGAATCTTTTGGTTAGGATCGTACCTCGGACCTTTGGCCTTTTCGATTCTGAGCAGATATACAGCCAATTATTCTCAAAATTCCTCTAATGAAAGAGTTTGGAATTGAAATCTACTTCAACATATTCCTAGAATTTGCCACCAATCACCAGTCACCCAAGCTAGAATAAGGTGTACTGCATTTGGCAACATGATGCACAGTATTGTTTATTTTATTTGTAATCTTGATTTTTGCCTTTGAATTACTTAGAATTCTTGAGGTCCCTACCCTTCATAAGCATTCTGATAAATTTCAGCAATATTACTCGTGACTACATGAGCGAAAACTGAGGAATGGTGTCCTGAAAGTCCTACAAAACCCAGCTCTTTCGCAAAGGATACTTTCTAATATTGGAATACTTGTAACTCTACCCCAAACCATTGCTAAACACTTGGGGAGCGGGAATCGATTATTTTTACCAAACTTCTCTTCCACCAGACTTTAGTGCTTTCTACTGGATGGGGTTTTGAATTAAGGATCAATTTGCTTAACTTGGAGTGATTTGTTCTTATTGTGTACAACCGACCACCTTGCCATCACTGAACAAAACATTATCGACAAGATTTGATTGTGAGTGACTAATATATTTATTATAACTCATCAATAAAACTGGCCAATTCACCAAACTAGCATTCTTATTGAGGTGGGAGGCCTTTAGCTAAAAAGTGATCAATTTCTGACTTTTCTCCTGATTTTCCTTGACCTGTATCTAATATGACTTGGAAGGACTGTAAAAATTTTCAATACACATAAAATGCAAACTCAAACAAAACTCATTTTAAAATATTGTGGGGGAATGAAGATCATTATGATCCGTGCAATAAAAGTAAGAGAACCAATATTTTGGAGAACATTTCTTTAATGATTACATTTCGCACATAACAAGTACAAAACATGAATAAAAGACATTAACACGCCCACATCTTAACAGAACCACATCACATCTCATTGTAATAACAATCGCAATACACTATCGGATGCGTACATAATCAGGCATCATCATCTATCATCCAAAAAAGAAGGTAGAATAATGCAACTGCTACAGTATGCAGTTGCTGTAATAATATATTTATATTCTGCATTCATATATCTTTTAATTAAATTTGAAATGGTTATAATAATAAATCATTCTCAGAATCTTAAAAGGCCTTGAAAAGAAATTATTAGAAGAAAAAATATATATACTGGAATGCATATCACTTCAAACTGGAGAATTCCTAATTCGACCATTTTTTTTTATTCTAATTCTCTAACACGATAATTTTCTACCACTGTGCCACGGTCCTTTTCTGTGCCACCAAATTTTAGAAATATATATAGTAAAAATCATAATGCTTCTTTTTATTACGAGTAAAGTTTGTTTAAATTAAAGAAAAGTACACAGTAAAATAAAACTAATGTTTTTAAGATAGTTAAAATATAGAAGACGATATGAGAGCAACATTGTCATTTTTACGACCAAATATAAATTATCAAAAAAAATCTAGTCAAATTTTTCATTAAAAGTATCTTTATTATTACTTGTAATTAATAAACGTACAATTGTTTTTGTAGTATATATTATATTATTTTATTTTAAATTCAAAATTATTACCGTAAACTATTTTACGCAGAATATTAAAGGCAGGAAAACAACTTTTAAACTTATCTTTTTTGTGTATGTGCCGCCAAATTTTGAAACGGTTAAAAACTTGCCTCAACAAAAACAAAAAAAAAAGGATGAAAATCTCTTCTTTAGCACTTCTAATTTTTTATTTGTTCCCTTTAATTTTCTAGCAATATAACACTAAATCCCTCTTTTAAAAAATGAGCATTATGATACTGTACATTTCCCTACTTCTGTTTTCCTCTTTCATAAAAATGGGAAATCCTTAGTAATTATTTCGACACTAATGAACAACGCGAAAAGACATTAAAAAATAAATAAAGAAAAGATAGCTTACTTTTTACTAATGGCTGAAAAATCACACAACCTTCTATTATTCAGTACACTTCAAACAAAAAGGTCTTACTTCATCTCGCTTCGCTTCACTGGCCAATTTATCCTCGACATTAGAGATTATATCGATAACGGTCAAAACCCTTTTTCGGAAGTTAGGTGGGCGGTTTCATCAATCTAAATTTAACAATTTAAATATCCATCAATACAAAATAGCATTTCTTACCGATACCAAAAGCTTTCAGGGGAAGATAAATTACGATGAAGACGACGAAGTCTCTTTTAAGAGAAGAGGTTATCAAAAAGTGGAAAAAAAAGTCTTCCCACACGATGGGTTTGAGTCTTTTATTTTTTTCACTTTTAGGAGCTTTTGGCGTCAACTAGATAAAAGAATTTAGGCTTTTAGGGTTGTTTCTTTTTTCTTTTGTTGTTTAGGCTGAAGAATATGCGTACATGAAATCGTCTTTTAATATCAGTCATTCTGTTTGTTTTGAAAACAAGATACTTAGAAGATTATTTGGTTTAGATATAATGGCAAAGTATAAAAGATTTCCACAGTTATAACACATTGTTACAAAGCATAAAATAATTTCTGACTAAGCTTTGTCAATTTTCTATTTAAAATGCACATATATTATGGAAATATTTTTTTCTTTGATATCAAATCTTGCTGATTTATTGTTTATCATCAAATCTTGTCGTATTATCTATTGTTAACCTTGATATGCTAGACTAAATACAAATGAATTATTATTCTGCAGAGCTTTTCTAATTTGAATATTTTTATTTGGAATTTTTGGTAATTTGGCTTATCCGCTCAGTTGGATTTTCTCTTATTTAAGTGCTGAAATGTTATTTGTTCTTCGGAATTATGTAATGAATCTTAAGTCAAAACTTTTTAAAATGCAAATATTTATACATGTATGTAAATATTTCTTAATTATTTTTGTTAATGAAATGGGTTTTTTTTTTCTTTTTCAGTGAACGCCATTAATTTATTATATTTCTTATCAAGATTAAAATTTTCTATTCATTCGTGGTATAGCATTCTATCAGAGAATTAAAACATTTATAACACATGACAAGGGAATTATACTGTTATTTTCGTTTTACATTTTACAATACAGCTGCTGCAATCATAATGCTTTTTTTTCACTTTAATTTTTAAGATTATCGAGTTATTCATCTAAATAATTATTTTTTAAATTATAACGAATTGTTAATTGCAATAATCATTGTTATTTTAATCTGAAATTTTCTTTCCGTTTATTTATAAACTATATATAATTTATTAAAAGGGTTAAATCACACAAAAAAAGTTTTTCCTGAAATTTTTAATTTAAGAACTGCATTTTCTTCTTACTGTTCTCATCTCATCAATTTTTGTTAATTTAAATTGTTGCTGAAATTGAATTTTTATTTTGATTTCGCCCAATTTTTTAAAAAAAATCAATTAAATTCATCTGTATATTAATTACTGACTTTATAGCCTGTGAAATTATCTGTAACTTGAAGAAAATATATAGTAATTATTTATATCTTTTAAATATTTTCTTTTCATTTAACGTATTAATAGCCTAGCATACTATTTAAGTGAGGGGGCAGAACATATAATAACTTAATAAAAATTTCCTATGGTTCAAAATTGTCTTTAAATATTATTTACATGCTAATATTTAAATATTCTTTGATCTTCTTTTAAAAACACATCAGAAGTTGGTCCTGTCTCTTTTTATAAACAGTAAAGGATAGAATCGTAAATTAAACAGTGCAGTTGGCTTAAGTCAAAGTAAGTTATCTCCGCTCCTTTCAGTTTCCAAACTTTTAAACCAGATGAGGTGTTTTTTATTTATTACTCCCATAAACAATCAAAACTGCTTATACTATCAGCATTTATTGGATTCTTGTATTATTTAATATTATGTTAGATTAATTTATTATACTGGCATAAGCGTTCCAAAGATAATATTATGACAAATTTATATAAAAGAAATATTTATTATTTATGAGAGTTGATTTCTATATTTCATGCTAAAAAATTTGATTTCAAATTATTTTTTAATCCAAAAACTAGCAAAAATTCAGTCTAAAAATTTTAATCAAATGCTTGACAAGTGATTCAATAGACCAACTTCCATAATTTAGACTGCACAATATCAACGAATAAATGAATATAAAACATTTAAAAAAAATCCCCCCAAAAAATTCTAAAATTGATAAGATAAATCACAGCTTATTTGCATAAATTGAAATATATGACACCTGTAATTAAATGAAAGCATCTCAAAAATACCACAATAGAAATTAAGATCCTGTGGCTGTAAAACTTCTGGCAATTAGTTACCTACTTTTGTCCAATTTCCCCATCTTCGGTACCTAAATATTGAATGTACTTTTGCATTATTGAAGAGCTGGCTTATAAGTCTAAGTGTCTTGTTTGACCAATTTATCGCTCGGCGAACCCTTCGTAAACTAGACTCTTTGTCTGGGCAGGTTAACTTATTATTTTTATATAGTTACAAACAGTAAATTACCACATCGGAAAAAAAATCTTTTTAAAAGGCAGATTTTTTTAGGTAATTTAGTTTTTGAGTTTTAGTTGCTTAGTAAGAAGTAATTTTGATATATTGATGCTCTTACTCAATAGCTCTGATGCTGTTGATTTTGGGATTTTTATACAAATTAATTTATTCCTTTAATTAGCTTTTGATTGATAATTTCTCTTCTAATATTGTTTCCTCCACTTTAGTAGCTTTTTCAAATTGTTTTTAAGAACATTTTACAGAAATATTTTTCATTATTTTAGTAATTATGCTTTTATTTGTGCTTTTGCAAAGACAATAAGTTTATTTTTCTATATACATTATCATTGTCAAAGACCTTTTTTAAACTGAAATTTGGATCTCTGAAATTTTATTTTTCTATGATGTTTTGGAATAGAAAATCGAATCTTCGACCTCCCCCCCCTTTCAATTATCTTTTAAAACATGTTGGACATAGCAGGATTAACAAACGGCTGATTCATTCCAAAATGAAGTGACTGGGTATAAGCCTAATCCACACTGAAAGACTGATCAACGAATACTTTCTCTAATCTCGTTATGAAACATGACTGCCCGGGAACAGATACTGCAGACAAGCTAATATTAAGGGCATCAGATTTTTTTTCCCAGTGTCCCCATCGCGTCACTCGAAGCGCACCAACAGACAAGGTGTCACACTCTCCCCCGTTCTTTAATTCTTCCCTTCCCTTATCCATCTAGCGCACTAGCTATCTCTAGAAGAGCAGGAATGCTGCTTGGAAAAACAAAGACACACCCCCCCCCCCCCTTGATATAATGGAAGAGGGCTACTCTGTCCCCCACTTCCTACCGATGTTGATAGCGACAGCTGCCCCCGAGCCTTCCGCCACTGAGTCACAAAGCCTCTGGGGTCAGCTGGTCGCCGCCACACACGATAGCTCGATGATTCCATTCCACCCCCTCGCGAACATCATCAAACCATCAACCTTTCACTTCAACCCTCTCCCCCTCACTCGCGCTCTACACTTCACTGATAGTGGCTACTGTTTGCCATTTCATTGAAAGAGGTGTAAGTTAGGTTACTATATTTGGCTGGTGATCGCTCGAAGTGGCGATATCGGAAAAGAGGAAAAGGTAGAAATAAAATATTGATTTTTTTTTCATTGTACTGAAAAAAATTGAGGTAAAATTCCGATTGATCGGGGGTATCTCAAACTTCTGATTGGAAGTGAAGAAGTATGTATTTTCCTCATTATTTAATATTCATATAGCATCTCAAAAAATACAATGGAACTTGGGTGATTCGAATCTTTTTCATGATTAACCTTCGGTAATTCGAATGTTTTACAGCCAGTAAATATTCATATTAAGATAACTCTAAAATATCCTTCATAATTCGAATTTAACCTGTTTAATTCAAAATAAAAAATAATAATTTTTGATTTTTTTTTTTCTAATTCTGAATTTTTTTTTTTTTTGTTAGCTAACTTAAAAATTGTTTAGAAATTAAATTATAATCATACATATATTAACTAATATTTCACATTATTAATGAATATAAAACCCATTCTGAAAATTTTGGAAGCATCAATCCAGAACTATTATTATGTAGCTTTTTTTTTATAAACAATACTGAAAATATGAAATAATATATTTTTATAAAATAAACACAAATTATTAACTTTTATCTGAACTTAAAATATATCATCAGATGAAATAAACACTAAACATGCGTCTTTCCCTGGGCTTGAATCTAATTCTTAAGTCATCGGTAAAGAGTCATTAATATTTCAATTTTGTTAATAAAACATTGTCATTGTTAACTGTGAAAGTTGCTTAAGTTTGGTATTTAATTTTTGAACAGTTATGGATTATATTAATTAGTATAATTATAGAAAATAATGTCGCATAAAACACAAAATAAAAAACGTTTACAGCAAAGTTTTTCTGCAATTATTTAAGAATGGAAAAGAATGTATTTTAAAGAAATGATTACTTAATTTGTTAATGGTATCATTAATTATTTTTACGAATCGTTGGCTGTAAAATTGGCTTTGTTCAAAATAATAACGTATTTTTTTATGAAATAATTAAAAGTTATCTTTGCATGTGTTAGTAAAAAAAATTATTTAGGCTCCTCATTAATTATTTTTCTGCAGCTTTTTCCTAATAGCTTTTAGAATAATCATGACTGTTTTAGCTTAAAAAGAAAATAATTAGATATTTTAAATATCATTTAGACTATGTTGATTAATTAAACCTCCTAAAGAATTAATAATGGTTTTGATGATAAATCATTTTTAATAGCTAATGAATAATTTATTCTAAGAATAAAATAATTACATTTCATTAAAATAATAAATATATATTTTTATCATGTATTAAATTGATTCAATTAATGATGTTGGTGCCTCTAAAAATGTGTAGAAATTAAATAAAAATCTATTAATGGCATATCAAAATATCTGCTTTTATAGGAAAACAGAAATAACTTTAATTTAACAATGACTCTTTATATCAGACAATATAAGTATATGAAAAATTATAATTGACAAAATAAAACTATTAATAGGAAATATATTATCGTATAAAGATACATGAAAATTTTTATACTTGGATGCATTATTACTCTAAATACTTTTAGCTGTATTCATATAAGAATGTTTGAATCGAGGAGAAGGACTTTTACTAATAACTCTGGTAGCAAATTGGATGGTAACTTGGGGAAAAAACTCCAATTAGAATATTTCTTATTTATGAATTTCTTTTTATAAATGAAATTTAAAATCATACTCTGGGTATGTTAATACTGCTTTATAAAAAAGATAATTTACTTTATATTCACAGTTAAATACATGCAAATCAAATGGATGCAAGCAATAATATGATATATTATTACTTATTTAAAAAATTTTTAAATATGCATATTTTGTGCACGCATAGGACGAAGATTATGCTTCAAATTAAAATGAAACAAATCAAATATGTATTTTAAAATTCTTCTATTTGATTTTACCCATTTTAAAATTTGATTTTGGTGTCCAAGAGTTCGGGTATAGTATTTTTTTTTTCTGTGGCCCTTTAGCCCTGGTTGGCGATACTGAAAATACTAGAAAAGTTCATTCGGCTTAAATCACTGACAGATAACTATGTAAAGAGACTTGTAAAGAGCCATAAGTCACAACAACACTCGTAAAAGTTGATATATATCAACAATATTAGTAACAAGGCGATATATCACATTTCATGTGCATTGTTCGCATATCATTCAAATCATTGCATACGGAAGCATAGGAATACACATACCAGTGTATGGTTAATTCTGTAACTTATTTGGCCCACAATTCTATAAGCATATAAAATGTTATTATTAAATATGTGTAATACATCAGCATCGTTCCATTCTTGGAATTCTCGTGTCCCCTTGCTGTAATAGCCAACAATTTATATTGCAATAATTCACATCCTATGTAGATATACAATTTTTCATGCAGAAATCTCCTGCCAAATTTCATTTTTTCTAACTGTGTACACTTTTGAATTATCGCGTTCATAGATAAACTAAATTCTAAACATTCCTACCACCAACCCTTTCTTTCATTACCTTGCTTAAAGTTGCATATTCGTAAAAGTCTGGAAATTCGAATATATTATCGATTCCAATAAAATCTCTTTGCAAAACAGAACTTGAAAACTCATTTTACATTTGTTACTTTCTGCCGCTGGCGATGTTTGGCTGTGTTGGCGACATTGGTAGCGGGGTTAGGCTTGTCAACAGTGGAGTCCGCGTTCCTATCAAGGCAGAAAATGAAAAGGTCCACGTGCACGGGGAGTAAAGGGAGATAGATGATAAAAGGATGTTGGTATCGATCCGTTGCACTTGTTTACTCTTTTGGAACTCGAAACGATTGTTTTCCTCTCCTGAATAGGGTTTGAGCCTGCAAGTATCGACAGTTGAATCAAAGCTACCCAAATGTCCATCCTGACAGGTGAGTTCTACTACCATCTGTGATTTTATCCAATAGAAATAGAGTAAAATGAGTTATTTTTCTTTTTCATTTGGAATTGAAGAAGGGGAAATGGCTGTATCTCTCCTCCATGTTAATGATGTGGAAGATGTTTCGTTTCGTTTCGTAATGAGTGTGGAGAAATTGTTGTAATGTTACTTGATGTATATTGTGTGAAAAGAATATTCTCAAATTTTCATAGCCATAAATGAAACTGTTTTAAATGAAGGTTAATTTTCAATTCATTGTACATGCTAAGCAATAGCTGTGGTGCTGTTGCATGTAAATTATTTAAATAAAAATGCTTTCTGCACAGTTCAAAGAAATTCCCTAATTGTTTAGGTTTTCGAAAGCAATGCTCAGTTGAAGATTTCTCATGCACTCTTTTAAGAATTGGTATGGGGGGGATGGTATTCAGGAATCAAGCATCAATCTTCAGGGGACATCATGAGAAAGAAACATTTAATAAGTTTATGTACCTTTTAAAAATAAAAAAAAATCTGAAGGGGTAGTAAAATTTATACTATCTAAATCAATGAAGTCGATAAGAAGTTAAAAAAAAGCTTTACAATGTTGAACCTTGATGCCACTTTTAGTATCAGTATTTATTTTTGAATTATATGCTTTTGTTAAATGTTTGTTTCATTTCTGTATATATTTATCATACTAATTAGAAGGAAAAAAATATTGGCCTAAGGAATATAAGAAAGAGTTTTTTACTCTTAAACCCTTTATAGCTATTTATTTAAAGCATTGTTTATCATTGAGTATTTATGAATGTATTAATCTTTCATATTCTGTGTAATGTAAACATGTTTGATATTGATTCATGATGAAATAGAAATTTAGTAGGGAAAGGGAAAATAAGGAAATTCTCAATTTAACTTTCAATCGTCAGTAAGTTCGACTGTGTGTGAAAAAAATTATTAAAATACTTTTGCATTTAAAATTGGAAAAATAAAGAGCCAGGTTCAGAAACTGGTCTAATTTTACAGCTTTTCACTTTGAATTAAAAAAGACCGAGATGCTTGGATTCTAGTAATTGAATGTCCTATTTTTAATGTTTATCCTCGTCACTTTTTTCACTCATCATCTCTAAACTTACAATACTTGATAAGAGTGAAATTTCACCCAAATGTTTCTACTTTTTAAAATTTTATAGAATATTCAACTCTCTACCTTTCTTTAGCCCTTTTTACCTTTTGATAAGTTTTGAACAAATATTTCTTATAATCTGGGTATCATATTTTCAGAGGAAATTTTTTTTTATTTTACTTATTTTATGGACTTAATTCTTTTACAAACCTTTTTTTAGATCAATTGTTTAATGCAATTTTGCCAAAATTGGCTCTTGTGCCATAAACCAAATAACAACAAGCATTAGTTTCTAATAATGGATATTTGATGAAAACTAGTTTGATTTTCACTACAATTTGTTTTTTTTTTTAATTAAACGAAAAGGGTTTTTTTCCCCTTCAAAATACTATTAAAAAATCTTGTTTCATAGTAATATTACTAATGAAATACATCTTTCTATTCACTTTTTGTTAAAATGCTGCTTTTGTGACTTGTGGATAAATTTTAAATTTTTATGATGGATTGATTTGTTTCTTCTTTTTTATAATTTGTTTCGGATTTCGCTTCTTATGGGCGAATGAGATTCAATTTCTTCGAGAAAAGGGAGCCATCAAAAAAAAAAAAAAAAAAGAAAGAAAGAAAGAAAATAAATGCCTAAAACTATTTCCTCCCACCATTATCATCATTAGATATTAATCACCTCAGGCTACCATCTGGTTCACTAGAAATATTTATTTTATTTTATTTCAGATAAATTGCTCGGATATAACCTCATATACATAATTCCGCTAATTTTTAGGCTTGACAGCCGCGTTATTACCATGTGAGGACATAATCCTCTTTTCATTTGGAGGTTTTGAATAATTGAAGGCAACAAATAATTGAAACTCAAAACCGCGTAAGCGATGAATAAAGCATAAATGGCAATATTCATCTTCCTCTTTAAATCGCATATACTTTTTTCATCTACTTTTACCAGTATTGCATTATTGTTATGTACGCTTCTTTAAAAGTAGAAGCGTTTTTAAAAGGTAAACCTGCTTTTACCAATACTGCCTTATTTTATTTTCCTTTCATGTGTTTTATTAATTGCGTGCATGAATCTTTCTAACTGGAGACTACTAGCAGAACATAAA
>JAPMOQ010017299.1:3119473-3153823 GCA_026543055.1 Argiope trifasciata
ATCAGTTGATAAAAAAGGGGGGCGGAGGTTAGCTTGTGAAAAATACATCCCTTTGAAACTGCAAATGAATCTTAATTTCTATTTCAAATCTACCTCTCACTTCAAGATATTATAAGAATCTAATTTTACAAACTGTTTGCGCACAATACCAGGCCCCCGCACTTTATTTAACCCGAATGGAATGGCGAACAATCTCCCTTAAAATCCAAGCATTTGAGGCAGCATTCAGCGGAAATTGAGAGGCACCTTGTCCACTCACACGTGACCTCCGACGCTGGAGAGCACCTTATTAGGTCTCTGCTCACCCCTACCCATCCATCCCTTTACGGAATGCCGACAGAACGATGGGAACAAAGGAGCCGTCTGCGTTGCCGTGACAACGGGAGGGAGAAATCCGCTGGAAGTGACCAGGGGTTCATGGTTTGTCGTATTTTGCACTTTCTCCAGTATTAGGAAATCCGCTGCGTTTTATATGCTTTCATTTGCCTTATTTTTTTTTCATGTTTATAAATACGGGATATTTTTAATTGATTTTTCATTCATTTCTCAAGTGCTAGAATCATAAGTTTGTGTTTAATATGCAATTTAATACCAATTAAGTTTGATAAAATTATTATTATTGTTTTATTTTATTAAATAATGACCACGGGTTGTATTTAATCTATAAGATATAACGACCACGGTTTAGATTTAATCTATAAGATATTTAAATGCCCCATAAGCTTCTGTTAGGATAATTCAAATACACATTTTGTTAATTTCTGTTCATTCGAAGATTTAAGAACATTACTATATGATTTGCATTTCTTTCAGGCTTGCCTCATGGATGCAAACCACCTCCCTTGTCCATGCAACATCCTTGCAATCCACCCCAGAAGCCCCGGACTATGGCTGCCGTGTCACCCCTGCATCAGGTTGTGCCACCCCAGCCGAACATCCCATCTTACGAAGGTGGCAACCTTGCTTTCAACACAGCAAACCGAACATCTAGTTTCGCTGCCGCGCTCAGAAAGTTGGCCAAGCAAGCTGTGGATCCTGTTTCCGGTAAGTAATGTACATATACAAAGTATTTCAAAACTCATGACACAAATTTAAGAGATGTTAGAGGGTATCTAAACATACCCAAATACTCTATAAGCTTTGTTGCAACTCAAGAAGACATTCGAAGGGTGGAATCTATCACTCGATGTCTCATGCCTGAACTTTTTTTTTTCTTTTTCAAATAATCAGATCGGCAATGACAAATTCTATCAATTTTGATGAGAATTTTTTAGCACTAACTTTCTGAAGTCACATTTACCAGCTTGACAAATATCAGTTGTTTCCTTCAATGTGTTATATTCATAATTTGGAATTTGTATAAATGTTGGCTTCCGAATTCTTAAGTACAAATTACTGTCATCAATTAGTAATTTACAGATTGTTAATCTAACCATATCTAAATATGTGAATTGCAAATTTATTTCATTAGATATTATTCTTATCTTTATTTTTCATCCATTGCAAGCCATTTTGCTATATAATTCTTTCATAACACAGTAACAACCACTTCTTATGTTCCACTGTTTAATTTACCAGTTCGCATTGTAAATTAGCTTTGGTTTGGTTTTAATTGTTTTGCAGTCTTTATGAAGAATAAGATAATGCCTTGTATATATTTATAAAGTTTGTATGAAATATGTTGCCATTAAAAACTCGATTGCTCATGGAAAGCCTTTCATGAGCAGCAACTTCATCCCTAAGCAATGACATTACATTCAGGATTATTAAATTAGCAATAATAGTACATCCTACAGTTTTTCCCATTCTTCTAATCACTTGCCATTGTTCATTTGAAGCATTTCAATAAGCACGCTTATCCTCTCAGAAGAGTTGTCTTCTTTTAACCATAGAACGTTTTTGTTTAGTGTTTTAACATTTTTATTTATTCATATATCCATTGTAACATCCCGCCTTCCATATCGTCAGTCTGTTGTCTGTAATTGTCTCTCCCGTCCCAACTCCAACAGCGTTATATTCGATACTTTTGAGTATACTGAAACAATAAGCAAAACTGAAATATAATTTTTAAAAAGGTATTTCCCACAATTTTTACTAAAGAGGAAAAGACTTTTGCCCTAAGACTAAAGTGAAACGAAATTAAAGGTAGCACGAAAAATTCCGGTTAGAGTGTTGATTTTCTCGGAAGTTGTAAGAAAATATATATGTCCTTAGTGAGGGTGGGGATTACCAATGTTCAAGAGAGGGGAAAACATTTTTTACTGTAATATTTATTATTTCTTTGCCTTACATTACTGTTTGGGTAATAAAAGATTCTTAAATTATAATTTCTTAATTTAATATTTAGAATTTTAAGATTTTTTTGAAGTAATACTTAGAAAATATGTGCTTCTGCCAAATTTCTGAATTTCAAAAATAAAAAAAAATGATGGAAAAAATGACGCTATGAAATAAAAGCAAATGACGCTATGGATAAATAAATAAAAGCATCACATTAATTTTATTGAAAAAATGTATCAAATTAAAAATTATAAAAAACTTGGGCAAATTATTCAGCAAGAATTTATATAAATTTCATTGATATTGATTAAATACGAAAAAATTACTATTAGTAAAAAACAGGAAGTTTAAAAGAAAAAGTTCAATTTTAAATTATTCAAAGCAAGATCTGTAATTTTTAATTCAATCGAGTTAAATGAAGTGAATTATAATATCACGTATTAAATTGAATGTCATTATATTCTTCATATGCAAATTGTGTTATTATTATTTAAAAGAGATATTCACAAGATTTTTTCAGCCAAAAAGTACCATTTATGAAAAACGAACAAACAAAATAACCTAAGAAATTCTATATTAGAATATTTCCCAGGCAGCTTTTCTTTGTTTATTTTTAATAATATAGATACTTTTTCAGGGAGGGGAGGTTGTTGAATAATAATAATCCACCTCAAAAATGAAAAATTAAAATAACAACCATTTTTTATTAAACATTTTCTTGTAATAAATTTCTTAAATCATAAAGTGGTCTTCAGCTAATGATTTATTTGCCATTTAAAATGAATATCATTGCGATTAATGCCATTCATTCATTCATTTAATGTATGATTAATAAAGGTGATCATTATAAAATTTGTGCATTAATTTAAATTTCATTTTAATTAGCAAAGATAAACTATGAAAAATCAATAAAAAATTTTAAATTCTGGTCTGTTTAAATTCTGTCTAATTAATGTCTAAAAAAAAACAAGTAAATAAAACCTTAAAAAAGTTTTAAGTTAAATAACTAAACTTTAATTTACGATTTAATAACACATAATAAAATAGACATTAATTGAATGTTTGCTTTAAATTAATGTTTTATTTATTGCTTATGAATTGTATTATTATTTTTCAACAAAGGAATTCCCGGAATATTTTTCCTTCTGAAAAATTGCTGCTACTGTAATAAACAAACAAAATAAAAATTCTCATATCAATATATTTTTGATCTAATCATCTGCTACTAATTAATTATAAATAAACGTAGAAATTTCTATTCATATTTTGTATTAATGCTTTAAATACCTACTTCCAATTTCTAAACAAAACTGTATATAACTCAGACCAAATTGAGTCATATTTATGTTACTTCCAGGAGAAAAAGATCTGAGCCAAATCTCTCCCGTCTCCTCCCCGGTGCTGAGCCAAGGATCTCTGACGCCCAAGAGAAGTGTCTCGAACGCCCAGCCGCCCCCTCAAGCAATGTTCCTCACCAATCACCAAGTATCGTACGCCGCTTCATCGCCCCCTGTTATGACAATCGCTCCCAGTAGACCCGTCGCCACGCATACTTCCGAGAGCAGGAAGGTTGGTACCCTCTAAATATTATACACTCTCCACTTTTCTTTATGCGTATTTGTTTATTTAGGGATGAAATATATATACATATGTAAATATTTTCAATTCTTTCATTCAGTAGTTGAATGAAACCATAAAGATACAAACAAATAGATCCTAACAAAATAGATTCTGGTTGTCTATTCTGACTCAGTCATGTGAAACGACTTCATAATGCCACAACTATCCAGTATGAAAAATGTTCTTACAGTGATAGTTATTTTTATGATTATTCTAATGAGTTAATGCATAATTACCAGGCGTTTTTTAAAAATATTATTAGGCGTTCTTGAACACTCTATTATGATAAAGGAAACAAAAATTCGACAGAAAATTTTTTAAATGATTAAGCCGACGCGTAGTCACCATCTAGTTCAATAATTGAATGATGGTTGAATGATCTACATTGAAGTTGTCGGCCAGCATTCGAGTTGTCAAACTTTCGTATCTTTTGACAGCTGCGAAAATTGCCTGGTTCTCGAAATCCGATGTCGATACCCACCTGGCTTATCTTTTAAGCTACAGCCACCAAATTTGAAGTAGACAAATCATTACCTGCCTAGACTTTTGCTGATTTGCTATCATCGAAAAGGCAGTCGAGATCGATAATGACTATGCTCCTTTCCAAAGTGGTACAGCATAATATGACAGATATGAATATGGTAATCGATAGGCATATTTATAACCTAAATAAATATTTTCATTCATAAATTTATAAAATATTGTACATTTTTATTAAAATATATCATGTCAAAGAAACGCTTGGTAATTATGCACCAATCCTATAATAGTATTGCTTGGAGTAGTTCAACCAGAAAATGGCTCTTATGCCCCTAAACCCCAACAACAACAAATCAAATAGCATTGCTTTGAGGCGTTTGTGGCAATTTTTTTTTGTTCCTTGTCGAATTAATTTGGTTTAGTTTGATTGGTTCTAGTTTTAAAGTTCAATTTGAATAACATCATTTTATCAAAGGTTTATCACAATTTTTTCATTTGCAGCTAGGCACTTTTTTTTAATGAGTAGTTTATTTTAATTAAACTGACTCTCATTTTGCAGTTCAATTTTATTAGCAGTGTTTTGTGAAAGCACATGACCAATTTTTTCGTTTGTTACAATGACTTTTCTTTCCTTTTAGAAGTAGATTATTTTAATTAAATTGAACCTCACTTTGAAGTTCCATTTTAATATTCTCATTTTGGGAGAAAAAAAAAACACATGTGACAAGTTTATTTTTTTTTTTGTTTTGTTTTCCATTTGCACCATGGCCGTGTATTTTTTAATCCTGGTGTACAATATTTCAGTTAGAGTGGCTATCCTTTTCAGCTTCAAATTCAATAGCATTGTTTCATGAAAGTTATGTGACTTCCTTCATTTACAGCAATGGCCTTTTTTTCCTAGAGTTACGAGCGGTTAAATAAGATAAATCTACACTTTGAAGTTACATAATCTGATTTTGGGTTTGCTATCGTATTTCAATCACGGTCAGACGACAAAGAAGCCATTGGAATCCTTACATTATTCTCTTCGAATATACTAAGCATACCAACATGGGATTTTCGACCTGTGAATTTAACATGCTCTAGAATCACAGGTACATGGAGAAATTAAGCTACTGACAGCTATCTAATGAGATCCTCTCATCAACTACCATCAAGGCTGGAACAGCAATCCTACAGCCTTGCTACCAAACTGCCATCGCCATTTTTTTAGCTATTTTTTTTATTATTTTTTTTAGTATCTATTCAACTTTTATTTAATGTATGTCTTTGTGGTTTCATTCAATACAAAATTTTGATTCGTGTGGAAGTATATTTTCAAAATATCCTACATACTTCTTCTATCATAGGTTATGGATCTGAGTAATGTACAGCAGGTGAATAATTCAAGCACATTAAGCAACGGCCATTTACAGGACTCCCTTGGAGTAAAGATGGACTCTTCCAAAGGTCCTAGGCCAGCACATTCAGAAAAGTGGGATGAGTCCAATATGCCAAATAAAGGATTATCTGGCTCAACGTCTTCTTCACAATCAAGGTAAATAAAGATAGTTGTTTTTGCGTAATTTAAAAGTTCGAAACGGTGTTTGATATTACTTTATATTTAATTTAATTTTTTTTTGAAATTTTTAATGCTTCATTTTATTTTTTTCTTTATAGGCCTCATGCAACCATTGCACCTCTACCTAGACCAGACGATTCCTTAACATCATCGAGGGGGTTTCAACCGTATCGAGGAACAGAGGAATCTCGGAACACCCTCCCTCACCATTTGTCCCTATTTGAGCATCCCCATCCAGCCGCTTCCTATCCGTACACTCCTGCATTCTTGCCTCCCCCACATCTCTCCCATCCAGCATATAGGTAAGCTTTCTTTATAAAAATGAGAAGCATTCCATCTGGCAAAACTGTGTTTTGAAATAAGGAACCGGTAATTATTTCAAACATTTCGAAATCACTATTGAAATCTCATCAAAGCGCGTTCAGTTTTGATGCGTAAAAGACATGAGTTTTGAGTTCACTATTAGAAACTGAACAAGAATATATTTAATTTTGCCATAAGTATATTCAAAATGTCTGTTATATATTATTTCATGGATTAAGATTAATTCAGAATAAAGAGAATTTTTAAAGAATACAACATTAACTCTTTACAGTTATTTTAAGCGAATAGAATTGTTCTTCAAAACGTATATGTAAGAGTTGATTCTTTTGTTATGTAACTGTAAGTATTTATTTTAGTAAAATTGAATTGAATCAATTTTTTTAAAATAAAGCTTTAGTTATCAATTGTTATAGGAATAAATCATTAATATTCTAATATTTTGACAAAGCAGCAAATAAAACATCTATCTCCTTTCCTTTATATATAATTTTTATTTTAAAAACCCACTTATATAATACACGGAGGGGATACTGATTAACGTCTCAAAAAAAGATAACTGCGATAAAAAGTAAGCTACATAAATAGCAAATTGATCTGTTGCTATTTTCGTTTCAAAAGTTTTACCAACAATGAATTTTAAAATGTATTTGCTTAAGTTTATCATGGATTTTTTAATATATAAATTGGACATATACATATCAATAAACATCGACTTTTTATGAAGTGATTACAGATTAAAACTCTATTTTGTGGTTGTAGATCATGATAATGTACAAGCGGTACAAATTAATTGGGACAAAAATATTAAGGCATATAATTTAATTAGTATAAGTTCTCTTACATCCATGGCATAGCAATTTAATTAAAAATATGTCCACCTATAGTTACTATTCTGTACACGTTTCGACAAAGATTTCACAAATTTAGAACAAAAAATTTTTATCTTCGTCTTCACGAAGCTTAACTTTTATGATATTTTGTATCATTTTTATCTTGACTGAAATCAAATATTTTACCACAACAAAGTGTATCAAACTTCAATCAAGTGAAATCAAATATCCCTCTACAATCAATATATCAAGAAAATATTACACTATAACGGTCGCTGATTTAGATACAGATAGGTGATTCAATACAATATTTTGAAACATATCAAAAGTCTGATTTAAGAAATTAGCAATATTTATTCTGTAACATATACTGGATCTATCAATAAAACGGCTGCAAACTTTCAGTAGAGTTAAAATACATCTAGATGATGGGAAATCAAATATTAAATCATGATTATAAAAGCTTTCCTGACGTGGTAATGGCAACACAAAGCCTAAGAAAGGAAGTATACAAACACGGTAAGAAAACGTGTTTATTATTCTAAGTACAACAAAGGAATTAGAAAAAAGAACTTAAAGGGACAACGATCTTCATCAAAGAAGGTGCTCAGAATTTCGACCACTGACTGTGGTGTAGACCTCATATCTCCAACGTATTGAAGATCTATCATTAGCAAAAGTACCGGGTGTATCCAGTTTTCTAAGCAGCTGCCAAAATGTTCGCAATAAGGTCTTCATTGTTAACGGAAACTAGACGGTAACGTATGTTTTCAAGCAGAGAACATTTGCACTTGGGAAGAAATAACTACACAGTAATAGAAATAAACTAATATTTACTAAGCACAGGCACATCAGAAAAAAAAGTATTATGACCATCACTTGGGTCATAAAGCAAAATATATCACCTAAGAACTTTAAATAATATTATCATGAACACAGGAGGAACTTCACTTAAAAAGAACAAAGCATCTATATACTGGGTGCTTTTTTGCTGCTTACCATTTTCTTCAGACATCTGAGGAAGAAAAATAGATTTAATTTCATAACTAATCGCCTCCTATGTCATGGCAAATTAGAAAGAGTTGCAATGACGTTAGATACGGTTAACCCCTAATCCACAGATAACTCTGCATGATAAAAACTTATTGCCAACACTCATAACTGTTAATGGGAGTTTCGCACACCAGTGTCTTAACGTTTCTGAGAATAAGTAATCAAAGCAAATGAGATCTGGCGATCGAGCGAGCCAACACACTGCCTACCACCCACCAGATCCTCAATAGATCATAGTTTCATTCAGGTTGTATCGTGTACATGAGCCAAAAACCTCCCAGCATTTTTGTCGAACTAAGAATAAACATGTTTCCTCATTTTGTTCGTGTCTTCCTTTCTTGTGTTTGGGTCACAACGGAATCAGGAAAGCGTTTTCAACCATGTTTCCGAAATTCATGTAAGTTTCTATTCCCTGATACGCCCTGGTACTCCGAGTTTACTGGATGTATAATCCTCTCTAATACACTCTGAATAAATTATCGGAAATTAACCTGCAAATCCTCAAGTTTGGACATGAAATTCGTATAGGATGCTATCAAACAACAAAATGTTTACATTTTTGAAATTCACTATCATAAAGTGTATAATTTGAATTCTAATAATTCAGAATACCACAATAATTCTTACAAATCTTCTATTTATTACTTCGGTAAAATAAAACGGTTACACTTTTATCTTTGTACAGATTCGATGATCCTCTGTATCTGGAGCGGTACAGTCTCCTCCGACCACCTGTGATGCCATACCCTCAGCCCAGTATGATGGCCCCTCCAGCAGCCTTCTATCCCAACAGCCGGTATGCGGCTGATCTTATTGCTCAGTCTCTCTCAATCGGCTCTACAAACAACAATATAATCAATCATGAAAGGTAAGTAGTGCCTATGCTTGTAGCATAGTACTTGTTGCTATGCTTGTAACATAGCACCTATACTTGTAACCAGACTTGCAACATTTCCGTTTGTCTTTGATCACAAAATTGTGTTTTAATGGAGGGACTCTCCCTTTTGTTTTATAAAATAATGTGTTTTATATTAATCTTCGTAAAATAATTTAGAAATGGCTTGGAGTTTGAGCCATTTCACTTTGACTATTTTGATACAAAATTTAATAAAATTCTATAATCAGTATCATATCTATTTTCCTTTATCCAGCTCATTCTGTTTTTGAGTTATAATGTTCCATTCAATACACACAAACAATTTACCTTCAGTTAATCTAGTGCACATTTCGACATGAATAAGCAATTTTGGTGTGAAATTCGCATATGAAAAGATTGAAGGGTTTCAATTTGTATGCAGATTAGACAATTTGATTTATTGATAAGGCCACACGGCTCACAACAGGAGGTCGGGGAAAAAAATGCCACCAATTTTTCCCAACTCAATAAATTTATAAAAAATACAAACTCTATGACTGATAAAATTTCAGGATTATATTTGCAATTTATCGAGTATAACTGACCAGGTTCCTATATTTTCACTGCATCAACCTCATTAATAAATACTGTAGATACTGTTAGATAAAAATTTATTACAACATCCTGACCTAAAACTTGAAAATTTCTATCCAATTTTAAAGGAAATCCATTCAAAAGAAGATTGTCTCTCCGGCAGGCAGATTGCAAGTGTATGTCTTAGCTATAAGAGTTAGTTTAAATAAAATTTTGTTAACACGTTTAGCATCAACAATATAGACCATGTTGTTTTGCATACAAATGTAATGATTTTGAAACAAATTCGGAACAATGCACATAAATACAATAATTCAAAAATATAAAGACTAAATTAACTGAAATTGGAATTTTACATTTATGACTTCGTTTATAGTTAGTTCTGCATCAAATTTGATTCCAGTAAATTTAAAGGCATCTTAAATACCTATTCTATTTTCTTGCATATTAACTGCAAATCAGCGATTAATAGTCAAAAATAAATGTATAAGATGGCAAATTAGATTCAAGTCCAAGATTCTTTTGTAAATATTGTTCTGTAGGCAGTTAATAGGTAACTGCTTTCTGTATACCGGTTGTTGTTGTTGTCGTCGTGTCCGTGTTTTTCACGGAAAAAGGGCGCAGTAGCTTCTGAGGGTAAAGACCCCTGAGCACCCAGGGGGCAGAAGTCTGACTTCTAGCTCACACACACGACACAACCATTTTTAGTGGGGTGGTCGAATTCATTCATACACTCATTCATCCATCAGCAAGTCAGAATTTAGATCCAAATCAGAGACCGACTCATCCCTGATCCAGTACCCTCAGAGGTATCGTTTTGTTATGGGAGCTTGGAGGACTTTGCAGTCTCGACATATTTAACGTGTCCCAACTGCCATTAGCCAACACGGCGGTCTTTGGACAAGACGAGGACAGAACCCGTGACCTTTCGGTTACGATACTGACGCTCTACCAACCGGGCTACCGCGGACTTGTATACCGGTTATTTTTAATATATTATATTAAAACAGGGGTTATAAAAATAGTTTAATAGCATTATCATTAAATACAATAGCTATGTTAAAATTATAATAATAGTATCCCTATAACAATCTACATTCAATAAAGAATACTATAAAAACATTTAAGAATGAATATCTTCATACTGCTTTGCTTGAGGATGTATTAACATGTAAACTAGATATTTTCCATAATATTATCCAAACCAATGGCCTTTAATATAAAGGTGAACTATCAGTCTGAATAAAACATGTTTTCTATTGTAATATATAAAAAAAAACTCGGTTACTCTTCCAGACTAAAACAAGAAGAGGAGAGAAGAATGCGTGAAAAAGAAATCGAACTCGACCAGTCACGAACGAAAGAGCAGGAGAGACAACGCGAGAAAGAGCACAAAGAAAAGGAATCGAGAGAAAGAGAGCACAAAGAGCGAGAGCAGAGAGAGAAAGAGAAAAAAGAGCGCGAAAAATCCCACAGGGAAAGAGAAGAACACAAGAAATCACATAATTCAAATTATTCCAGTTCCAGCAGCAAAAGAACGGAATCGCCAAGTAAGTTGGAATTTATTCTTCTAAAAACAATTCGTAATAAAATAAGTAATTTGAAAAAAAAAAATGATTTAATATCGTTTGCTGCTTAAAAAAACAAAAGCCTGAATCTGGAAAGTTTATAGTTGTATAAATATTTATTTAAATTTAATCTCCGAAAATATCGTTTCAGTTTTTGTTGTTCTTTCTTTTTCTTTGAGCTTGTTTGCGATAAGTTATTTCCTTAGATATTATTTATTATTGTCTGCAGATATTCTTTTATAACTATCCATTAAATATTTGATTTATCCTGATTCTTCAGAGTTATTATAAAAGTAATTTAGTATGTATTGTCTTAGAGAAATATGTTCCTTTTTTTCTCTTGAGAAGAAAAGATTTGCAGTAGTATATGAGTTATTTACTTTATTTTAAATGCAATGAAAACTTATTAAACATAGAATACTTTCCCAATTTCTTTTGTTCTATTTTAAATTGATTAAAATATATATAAAAAAGAATTTAACGAATTTAAACAAATACAAAGACAAAATTATGCCTTAAAACTAATTTCTTGAAGCTCTTTCTTTATGCTTGATTATCTCAGCTTAAAGATAAATGGGTTTTTACTGAATAAACTTCTGGTACTTTTATATGTTTGTGAAAAGAACAGTTATTTGCTTGATAAAAGCTTTTTGAGAAGGAAAAGACTTTTAAAATGTTCCATTCATTTATTCAGTTTTGTTTAAAGCATGATTCTTTTTTCCTTCAAAAGACTGTTTTCTTTCTTATTCATATTTTATCATGAAAGTGAACATTAAAAACTTAAAATATGAGGCTTAGTTATTGTTAACAGATAATTACAACTATACATTAAATATTTTTACATTTCTGAATAATTAATAAAAACTTTTCACAGCGAAATCCATCCCCCTTCCTTCCCCAACAAATTCTATCTTTGCTTAGGAGTAATAATTAAATAAAAAATATTATTTTTAATTGTTAAGCAACTGCCTTGTTAAGTTTTTATGTTGGACGTTAAATTTTCCTGGAACTGCAATTCAATTTTTATGCGTAAGTCACATATGGATTTGGAAAGATGGCACTCTTAGATGGGCTATCAGAATCCCAAGATTCGATTGATATCTCTGGACAAAATTCTACCAAAAAGGAACTTGGACAAGAGTATTAATCTTGTTTATAAATGATGTGTATAGCTTTTATTGACGGCCAATTATATATTTATTGACACATTAAAAATATTGAAATTTTGTTCTTCAATACTGCTTGATCTTTAGGGAAAAAACATTTATTTTTGGTTGATTAATTTTAAAAAAATAATATCTATCTTGAAAACTATTTTGAGCATCATCAACTTCTTTATACCGAATTTTATTTCTTTATCTGCTAAAGCCGCGTTCTAATGACCTGTTTGTTCTGAACATTTGTTGATAAACTGTACGGACATCAAAGAATCCCAGAAAAACCTCAAGAGAGGGGAAAGTGTGCCAAGTCTGCAGACAGACGAGTCTTTGGAACGCGGCTTAATACAACAAAGCAAAATACTTTCATGCATTTTATTTTCCTTTTTTAAGTTATTGAAATACATTATTTCTCAATTTTACGTCGCTTCAAAAAATTAAAATTGCTCTACATCTGACTTTATTTGTTCCATATAGTAAAGTATTGTCAGATTTAGTTATAAATGACGTTATTTATAATTCCGAAACATAATTTTAAATTTCATGACAGAGGTTTATAATACTCAATAACTGTGTGAAAACAGATATACTTGCGATTCTTATAAAAATTAAAAGAATGAAGTAAAAAAGCAATTTTTTTCTGTGATAATAGGAAGTACGGCCATCCTTTTCGCTTTATTTACTCAATATATCTTCTTAGGTGTGCGGAATGCTCCTGTAATTCAGTGCCCACCAACAACGATTGGTAATCACACCACAGCTCCTACAACTGTAAATAATCCCATTCCTTTAAACCTGGTGGTCCAACCTAGTCCAGAACCTCTGAAGAAAGAAGCTGAACTCTGGACGCCATGGCAACAGCCAACTGCAAATTATCCGAAAGAAAATGGCAACCAAGAGTTCGGAAAACCTCCGTCTTTTAGACCACAGGTATAACAATTCACTTTGTATGTAATAAATGCGTGTATTGATTAATACCGGAAATGTTTTCAATTTGGCTTTTAAAAATTCCAAATAAAGAATAAAATAATCAACGGGAGTGGTCTTTTCAAACCCTTCCCACATATTCTCGAATAAACTTGGCATGCCATTGAATGCCTTGCATGGCATTGGTCTACAATATTTACATTTGCAGTGAATTTGTTCATTTTATTGAATTTACTGTATCATCCTTGGCGAGTTATTAAAATCTGACATGCGTTTATAATATCCTAAAATCGAATTTATCTTTTAGAATTGTTATTCTTAACCTTTAAAAACAAAAATTTGACATAAAATTAGACTTCTAATTAGAAAATCCCATACCAAATTCTTTAAATATAAGTCATTGTGTTTTTGAGTTATAGCTTTACAAATTTTGAAAGTACAGACAGACATTAAATTCCGTTAGTCTATCTGTCTGCATTGTAGATATTAAACTTACATACTAAATTTTTTCTATCTAGTTCTCTTTGTTTTGTAGATATCGTATTAACTTATATTTGCACTACCGGACTTCTTCAGAACGAATTTTGATCAAAATCTAATAGAAATCTATAAATTTGGTGTCGAAACCATATAGCTAATTTCATCACTCCATCTTAAAGCCTTTTTTATTTTTCCCATAGACAGATGGATGTTTCCCAAACATAGATTTATTTCGAACCCAGACTAATTTAAAAATTGGGATTCGTCTAAATCTCGAGTACGAATTTTTTAATGACTATTATGCTTTTTCTACACCCTGTTCATGAAAAAGTAAAATTGTGGCAAAAAATATTGTCATTGTTATCGATAAAATATCTTCATTTGTGCAATAAATATCTTGAAAAATAATCAAATTTATCTTTTATGTCGTTTTATTTAATTCTGTGTGTGGTATGGTATGGTATAGTATGGTGTGTTTTATTGGCAAAAAGTCCAATTTAGGACAAGCTGCACCATCCACAATAAAGTAAGAAAGAATTATCAAAAGGGTGAGATAAAAACATCAAAAAATTATCTATTAATTAATACCATTTAGATTTACTTACAGTTTACTTCTTCATTTCTACCACTTTCGAAAAAACTAATTTGAATTGAACCAAAATAACTTATCTATAAATCAATTTAAATAATACTTATGATTAAAATTATTATATCACAAGATGTTATTTTTTCACTAAAGAAATTCTTAGTACTAAAATTTATAATTATTATTGAATTCCATACTCACAATATTTCCACATGGCATGAGTTTTCATATGCAAGTTAAAGTGCTTACAAAAGTTTTCTTTTAATTTCAAGATTTATCAAAAACAGCTATAGTTGCAGGTAATTTGCTGTAGACAAGACACGTCAATTTAGCTCGTGCTTGTTCCGGGTTTTTTCTCTTCATACCATTAATGCAGATATGATTCCAAAATTAGGTTTTTTAAAACTAAAACAGGAAATTCATAAAACAGAAAGTTGAAATTCTTGATAATAGTACATTTTCTTCATATATAATTCTTATTCGTATCAGAGAGTAAAAGGAATAGAATTTGACTTAATCTTCTATTAAAGTATATCTCATTATTCTTTCAACCTCAAATACAAAAATTAAATATAAAAGCAATGCTTGAAAAAGAGTTAAGAAATACTACATATTCATTATAAAAAACCATACGAACTTATGTTTTTTTTTTCGCTAATGATTAGGATTAGGGTATATGATTAGGACTTATAAAACTATATTAACGTACCAACAAGAAAACATATAAATTATAAAAGAATGTATTAGTGTTTACAAAAATTGGTTTAGTTTAAGTTAGTTATGTCAATGTCCCTTTTTGGAAAAGTATGATATTTTGTGACAGACCTCCTAACCTCTGTGATTAGGTGACGATTCCGACTCCTAAGTTGGCAACCCCTTCTTCAAAAATGCCCTTGATAGTAGACTAGAGTATGTTTAATTCACTCCATCACTACACATACTAATGGTGCTGCCGAAATAAAGGGAGATGTATGCAATAGAAATAAAACAGTAGAATGGTAATTTTTGAAGTCAAATACGTGGAGGGGACAAAAAGAATAGCATCACACCCATTGTACTTATGTCCCAGCTAAAGGAATGATGGATGATGTTTGGATTCATATTACGTCCTTTTATCTACGTTACATTAACACCACATACACATCAAATTATTGAAGAAATCGGATCGTTGATGTTTCAAATTGAACCAGACGTTCAATTTCGGTTCGGGACAATTCATACTCGTAGTTTCATCCATGATTATTAACACCAGACTTTTTCGATTTCGTTTCATGTTTATTTTTCGTTAAGCGCATTTTCTGTTTGTTATTCAAGCCAAACAACCTAATTCTGGCAAAATAATTCTCTATTATATGCAGCATTATATTACACTTTTGTATGACAACATTTTGTTCCCACTTAGGAAATACATCGACCTCATGCAACCAAAGATGGACACGTGAATGACAAAGCAAATATGCGATTTAGTCCATCGAATACCAACGAGAAAAAACAGTCAAACATTCCAGCCATCGAATCTTCTGGTGCTGACATAAAAAAGCATTCCACAACGGACACAAAAAGATTCGATTCGATTCACCACCACATAACTGAATTGTCTAATAAAGATCACGGACCTCACGAATGGCGACACGAAAAGTTGCAAAAGGCCTGCACAAACAATCACAGAAAAAGCCACGAATCAAAAAAATCCAAAGAGGACCGTAACAATGTCTTTCAGAACCATCAGCGCAAAGCTGTGAATGGTGCCATATTGAAATCTAGTCCCTATCAGAATGAAGGAATGCATGCCAGGTTGCTGGAATCTGAAAAATGCAGGCTAGAAATGAATGGGCACACATTACCAAAGACTCATACTGCCAATAATATCAATGATAGGTTGGTAGCTCCTAGTTTCAAGTCTAGTCATCAATCAACTACAGCGGGAAAGGAAATCGTTCCTCAGAAACTTTTTAACGAGTTCTACAATGTTCCCTTGCTCAAGAGCAATATAGATTTCACGCCAGTTGTCAGTAAACTCGATTTAGACGCCAAAAATCTAAAGAAGGGTGATTTTAAATGTTATGAAGATGATGCCAAAGAAGAACTCCGGTTGAAAAATTTTCTTATAATTACAAAAATACCTCAACAAAAGTTCGATTCAAGTGCACAGGTAAGGTCTTACTCAATTTCATGAAAACTTTTTTTAACTATTAAATTCTTGATTTTTTTTTTTTTTTTTTTTTTTTTTTTTTGAAAATAAAACTATTGAGGCATTTAGCTTAAAAAATTAAACTGAGCCAACAATTTTAGTTGATTATTGTCTTCTAAAAATCGTTGTTATTAAATCGTTGCCATGATTTTTTTTGGAAAATTGCGTTAATTCTGACTGTACAGAAGCGATGAATCTTAATGCAGTGATTTTATATGATATTTTTATAGTTTTACCTGACATTTACGTACTATAAGAGTAAGCTAGTGAGCTTTCATAGGTCCATTTAAATATTCTTTTTGTTTTTTTATAAGAAAATTAATTGAAGATCAGTTACCTCCTTGGAGTTACAATATTAATAGGTACCTGAAATTTTTATGTTGCGATGTTAAAAGCATGTGAATGTGGTCTCCTTGAAACTTTCTCGTATACTCTCTTATATAAAAGTTATTCTTCTTCCTCCATATAAAATTGAGAAACTTGTTCAAGACTATGAATGTTACAAATTACCAGATTTTTATTTTCAAAGTTCAACTTGTGATAGTTTCGTGTTTCGTTATAAAGTAAAAAAGACTTCATTTTGTGCATCCTTTTGACAACGGATTTGAAACCATAATATCCCAGATAACTAAAATTTTAATAAAAGAATCCCATGTCAAATTTTATTTATTTAAGTCATTGGACTTTCGAGTTTATCGCCTTTACATGCATGTGTAAAAACAAATCAAAAATATAATTAACCTTTTGACTGAAATAATTTAAACTTGTTTGTAGACCTGCATTTTAAATGATAAAATTCTGTACCAATTTTGTTTAACTAATCCTTTTTTAGTTATTACATTTACATACATTTGAAAATATAGGCCAATCAGATGGCCAAATTCTTGGAAAAATTGTCTAAACATTTGATAACACTTTAGATGATAAATTTGAATATTAAATATTATTTATCTTGCTCTCTTTGATTTTTATTATAATTTTACAATTAAAATCTACAAATTTGGTCTAAGATCTCACTTAGTTTAGTTTTCTGTCTTGTTCAAAGTGTTATCGAATTAGCCCAGTCTTTTTCAAAATGTTATCGAATCTCCAGTCTTGTTCAAAGTGTTTTGGAATTAGTCTAGTCTTCAGTCTAGTGTTTTTGAGCTATAGAATTCATAGACAGGGTGAATCGTACTTTTCGGATTGTTTTTGACATTATTTAAAATTAAGAGATTCATTCAAGATCACGAGATCGAATTCTTTAGCGATTATATTTTCTTTCTATATATTTTGTATAAAAGAATGTAAAAAAAGATTATATTCATAAAATCAATTTATTTCATTAATAAAAATTGTAGTCCGATCTATCCTCAAGAAGACAGAAAATGAAAAGTGGGAGAGAAATAGCAGATTATTCTCATTCTTATTAATTTACTTTAAGTGCAAATATTTTAAATGATGAAAAATTCACGAAGAAAATAATCCGTCGTAAATCCAAAATTAATTATTTCGTCTTTTTCTCATTAAATACTACAGTCTCAAAAATAACAAAAGATAATAATAATAAGTTAATTCTATTTCACTCACTAATTACAAACGACGAAGAGCTATAACAACTGTTTGAAAAGGTATAAAACTCTAAGCTTTATAGCCTTTCTAAAGTTTAATATTTCATTAATTTTTTTTTCATTTTATTCTAGCTTTTAAACGAAAGATGATTTACAGCTTTAATTGAAAAAGATTATTATTAATTCTCCCGCTTTTGGAATTTCACTCAAATAATTAATTAAAAGCTGAGTTATTCTAAAATAATAATTTTTTTATTAATTTCAAACCGTTAAACCTTACGAGTTTAATTAATAAGAATTAACTTTAAAAGGACAATAAGAGATAAAACACATTCAATATATTTATTCCAATGGGATATTGTTTTTAAGTCTTTGTTACCATCGAATCAAAATGTGCTTAGCCATTTAGAATTAATTAATAATTTGTATTGCTGAAATTTGATTTTTTTAGCTATAATATATTTAATACATTTATTTTTTTGTTTTTGTTTCAGAAATTAAAATTCCTACAGTTGTTAGGTTTGACTACCCACTTCAAAAGGAAAAGTAAGTTAATATAATCCGAAAGAATGAGCCTTATTTTAAATGTTTGATATTTTTCTACTTTTCACATTCAAATGAAATAAAATTAGAAAAAATACAGTTTAATTAATGCTAAGATTAATTATAAAATATATTCCCATTATCTGTAATCTAATGTACGGGATATTTTTTATGCTTTTATTTTTAAACACTTATGCTTAACTTCAGTCGTTTTATATTTATAAAAAAAACAATTTTGTATTCGATTTCTCGGCCATTTTCTGTTATGTTAACGTTTGAAAAAATTTTGCAGTTCCGTATTCTACAGTCGCATATTCAACAGCATGCACTATAATAATATTTTCAAAACTTAGGTGCAAGCAAATCAATTAATTTATTAAAATTTTTATTCCATGAACATGTTTCCACCTCGTAGCAGAGTTTAACAAAAAATGATTTTAATAGTCCATAACATTCCTAAAAATGAATCTTAAACTAAACGCTAAAAAATAAAGTAAAAGAAATATAAACAAAATTACTCGTAGTATATTTATAATAATGTTTTTATTAAATTATTTGAATTTATTTAATGGTTGTAAATGAGGTGGAGTTTTTTAATCAATTTTTCACTCTAATTTTATGGAATTGCCTATTTTTGATAGTTGCAAATTATTTTAATGTTTTTTAACTAATTAATTATCAGTGAATTAATTGATCCAATCAAAATTGGTTTCCAAATGACGTATTTAGTTCTGAACACGAATGAAAAGTTATTAGAGATTCCATAATATTTATAATAAGGAATTATGAAGTTTATTTAAGATTAAAACAGAAACAAATAAAGATTTTTGGGAAATAAAGCAAGTATATGCATTAAAGAGATTCTTATTTAATACAAATTTTTGGTTTCTTAAAAAAATTGTAAATCTAGTATTAATTATGATTCTAATCGAATATTAAATTTGAAGTGAATGTTTGGAAAAATTATAACTTTGCCTTTAAAAATAATTTTTATTTAATATAAATAAATTAGTTATTTAAAAAGGTGAAAATATTTAGAAATGAGGGAAAAAAAATGCAAATTTGTGGAAAAGCTGAGAACAATAGCTTAAAACCATAGCAAATTATTCTGAACCATACTTTCTTTGTAATCTCTTGACTAAGATTACTTGAAATGACATTTAATTATTAAGATGCATTATTTTTATAATACTCTATTAAAGATCTATTACAAAAATTTGCTTACTAGTATTAATACATCAACTATATTATTAAATACTTTTATTAAATGATTCATTTCATTTTTGCCATGTGTAAATCCTCCAACCGATTCTTTTCTGTACTTACTTCATGAAGCCACAAGGATTTTAAAATTTTGTACATATCTGTGACTTTGTTAAAAGTTTTTAAAAATATGTTCACTATCAGTTAATCGAATAATTTAATCAGATTTTGCCTCAATAGACGTGGCTCCATCTGGTAATGCACATGAAGAATTCAGATTTAATATGGCCCATTATAATGAGTTAGGAAATAAAAGAAAACAAATAAAATAAAATAAATCTACTTTATGGTGAGCAAATAAAACTGTCAATAAAATATTTGAATTCAAGTTTTTGAAATTTTTTACATATATGTACCTCTAATAAAAACGTTTTAAGACTTTATTATCAGTTAATCGAATGATTTAATTAGATTTTGTCTCAATACACATGGCGCCATCTAGTAATGAATGAGAGACATAAGTTCAAATTAATAATACTCTTAATTAAAAAAAATGGAAGAAAATGAAGAAAATAAAATTAAATAAATAAAAGCTACTTTGTGTGCACAAATAAAACTGTTGTTAAAAACTGTTCTTATTAAATTTATATGAAGCAAACTCATCAATTGTAATAAATCATATTTCTTTCCTAGAAATCGAATTTGATATGTACCTTAAGAGACGAAAAATATTAAGAGAAGATTCTGCCATTCCTCCTCTGAATCTCCAAACGGAGCAGGAGGACACGTGCGTCCTGCCTTCTGTGGTAGAAAACAATGCTTATTCGGATCGTTTAGCAGAGCAACTGAGGGCGGAAACTAACCCTATTAAGTTGGAATTCCTTTTCAAAATTGGCCTCACGCCAATTACGCTGGTGAAGAAGGAAGGTAATGATTTTTCAGGAAGTTTCTGAGTGTTAAAGCTGAATGAAATGATTCTTTAAAATGTTCAGAGTGGTCCAAAACTTCCTGGATGATTGTAAAATCAATATGAAGGTGGAACTTGTCCAATTCAACTTGGGAGAACAATGATAGATATATCTAAAATATCTAATTAATTTATAATATCTAATATTTCAGCTTGGAACTTCACACGTCCATTTGCGTAGTGAGTTTTAATTAAATTAAATAAAAAAATTCTAATTGATTTAATTAAAAACTATATAAATAACAGGATTTTGACATTTTAAAACTGAAGCAGCCATAATAGCAATTATATTTATTTATAAATTCTAACTAATTTAAAAATTTAATCAATCTAATAAATTTAGAGATTTTATTAATCTGAATTTCTTTTATCAAATCTAATATTTAAATTAAAACAAAAAAAATGTCAGAAATCCTTCGCTTTTCAGATATTTTTTTAGATTTTATCATCTTATATTCTTTGTTAAAATATTTTACGTAGTAAATCTGTTAGATGTAAAGGTTAGATGTATTACGTAAATCTGTTAGATGTATTACGTATTCATGAATCTGAATTCGCCCAATTTTGTAACAAGAATATTTTAATACATCAGGGCAATTTAATTACATTCAGATAATTCTTTCATAAAACATTTCAATAAAGTCTGATGAAACAAATATTTGCATATAAATAAATTTCAGTGTTGTTTTAGAAGATTATTGATTTGTTTTGTTATCATTTTCACTATCAATCTTAGCTAATACAAGATTTTGAAAGCATACAAGAAGTGTTCAATTGAAAAGGTACAAAACGACACTATAGTTATAATGAAGACTTTATTCAAAATATATACCATAGGCCTTGAGCACTACGATCCCATTAATTAAAAAGTCGAAGGATTCCTTGTTCCTAGAATTCCTGCCGTGACGAGACCCAGTCCTTTGCAGAGTCCTTGACTTCGGCGTCCCAGTTGAAACGCTTTCCTTTCAGATGTTTTTTCAGTGAACCAAACACATGAAAATCGCAAGTCGACATATCAGGGCTGTATGACAGAGGGTCGAACTGTTCCCACTTGAACGTGGCCAGTTCCGTGTGTGTGAACTTGGAGGCGCGTGGACGCGCGTTATCGTGGAACAGAACTATCCCTTCTATGAGTAGCCTCGGTCTTTTGATCTTGAGGACTCTGCGTAGTCTTCGGAGTGTTTCACGGTACTCATCTGGGTTAATGGTTCTTTTGTGCTCGAGGTATTTAAAAAGTAGCGCAATTACATGCTCCGATCTACGCCGGAGACTCCAATCCATCTTAAAATGACTGGCTACGTTCTCCCACAGCGGCATAGGCAAATATGTTAATTGAAACGTTGTCACGACATTTCGTACTTTTCATTTGAACACCCCTTGCTCATGATTCATGATCATATTACTATCTTACAGTAAGAATTAAATTAATCAGAAGTTTTATCTTCAATTATTTTGGCTTCAAACTTTTCATAAGAATAATGTAAAAATCTGTCAATAGAATTCTATGTTTATAATAAATGCAATAAGATAATTAATAAACTTGGTTACGTTTTACGTTTAACTTTGAATTGGTACTGAAAATGAAGGTAATCAAATTTTTTGAAACTTAAGATATAATTCGCAACTGCAAATGCAGTGATAAGTTTGAATATTGTATTGAAGTTGAAATATTAATATTGTTATAAAAATCTTATGCAAAAAAAACTATTTTTATTGTATTTTTTTCGTAGTTCAGTTATCAAATAATGTTTTTATTTTTATTTATACTATATTTGATTAGTATTTTGTATAGTGTGATATTCTAAACTAAGCCTTATTGAACAGTTATTAGTTGATTAATACAAAATTATTAATTTTGTAAATAGTGTAGACATTTATATCTTCTTTTAATCCAAAAATAAAACGAGATTTGAAGGGCATTATATTAAAGAACAAAAAATTCCTATGTTTGCTATGTTACGAAAGACATAAATTTTTTTAAAAAATTTATTTTCAACAAAAACTACCAAAGTTATTTGTCTAATCTAAAATTAATTGACTAATTTTTATAATTAACAAATAAATGCTTTTTTAAAACAAAATCTTCATTGTTATTTATTTAATCAATAATCTGTTTATGTATTTATATTCAAATAAAAATTTCATTATGAAAGAGAAAAACGAAAAAGAATAAAATTTACCAAGGAATATTGTTAAAAAATTCTGAAGATATAAAAATAATAAAGAATATTCTGATTTATTAATAATAGCATTCAAGCTTAATTTCTTTCATTATTCTGTTTATTAATATTAAATTTTATGACGAATCTACAACACGAATTATTTTTATTTCTATTTTGTTCATAATTTAGTGTTGGTTCTGGAAACTCCGAAATCCACTTAAGAATATTGTAAGAAAATTCTGAAGACATTAGAATAATAATATTCTAAAAATAGTAAAGAATGTTCTAATTTATTAACAATAACATTCAATCATATTTTCTTTTATTATTCTAATTTATTAATTAATATGAACAATTTTGAGACGAATCTAACACGCTGATGATTTTTGCTTCAAATTTATTCATAGTTTAACATTTGTTCCCGAAAATGGTATTCTAAGTGTTGATCAGAGGTATTTCCCTTTCCAGAAAAAGAACGCATTCAGCGGATTGTTGATGAAGAGAAAATTCGACGTCACTATCGAATGCTGGCGAATGTCAATCGGAAATCCTCTCCCAGGCGGTTGTTTGTGCCAAAGAGTGAGACAGGTAATAAAAACCAGAGGGCGTGGTCTTCCCAAACTTTCTCGCATACTCTCTAATAGGTCTAATCCCAGAAAATGCTTTGCTTACATTACTCACAAAATTTTAATTTCTGGCATGAATTTTTTAAAAATTTTATCCAGAAATCAAAATTTGTGTTTTAGACGCATTTTTTCCAACCTATGTAAACCAAAAGTTAGCATATAGCTACAATTATAGTCACAAATCAATTTAGACTCAACATTTTTTTCATGTTTATGTCTTACCTTTCGTTGTGTTTATATATTTGTGAAACTATAGACCGGAAGACAATCTATTCTTGAATTTAGCTTAACATTTGATAGCTGTCTACACTATAGATGTTAAATCTGTGTACCGAATTTTATCGATCGAGCTCTTTTTGTTAGTAGTTATCGTGTTAAATTATATTCAAACAGGATGACAGACAAACGTCCTCTGAACAGATTTTACTCAAAATTTGATAGAAATCTACAAAGTTAGTGTAAAGTCAGTATACCAAATTTCAACCAACTAACTCAAATCGTTTCTGAGTTATTTTTGTCACATACAAATGGATATTTCACAAAAGTAACTTTTTAAAACTCAAGTTGATCTAAAACATGGAGATTCGTCAAAATCTCGAGTTCAAATTTTTTGACAAATTACTTGGTGTAAGAGAAAGTAAAAAGATGCTGGTCTTTAATCTTAAAATAAATCGTGTTCCATATTTCAATTATTACCATTCACTCTCTTTTCAATTAATAATTACTGATCAAACCATCCCAATGCTTCATGTTTGATTTTTCGCAATTCATCACTTTTTAAGAATCAAAACATTAGTTGGTTTATTTAATCATGTTCTATAACTCTATATTTATAATTCTGATAACTTTCTAATTAATCTTGAATAATTAAATTATTAATTAATAAAATTATTTATTTTCTACACTTTTGAAAAGGGGGGATTTTAGTAAATATAGTTATTTCGAAATAATGAAATAAATTATACAATTTTTATTTACTGTCATAATATCGATACTTATTATAGTAAAACGGTATTACTTCCCTTTTAACTAAAATATTAATATTTTTTAATTAATTAGTTTTGAATCATCAAATATTTTTCATTACTTTTGCAGTACATATTAATTCATTCAGTTTTCGATACAAAAAAATTAGGAATTGTATTCTGGATGTTTTTTAAACCTTATAAAGCGTTAATCTTTATATTTTCGTGAGAAATAATATAACTTACCTTTTGAATAAATACAACGGCCATCTTATAGATGAAGCAGGTGAAAAATAGCAGGAAAATACTTGCCATTTAAATTTAATTTTTCTTTTGCAATACAATCAAATTAAAAGAAAAAGTTCACAATATACCTGAACAAATTTCGTAAGTTTAAAAATACTTTCGAATGCTTATTTCCCAAAATTATAAATTTCTACATTTTTTTCAAAACATTTTATGTTTTCTAAAAAAATTTAAAATTTCTGTTATTGGAAAAAGATTTACACTTATTTTCGTATATTTATTTTCCTAAAAAAATATTATCATTAACAAAATTAAAAGTTACATTATTTAGAGGTAAAATTATACTTTAATTTTGACTCTAAATTTTTCTAATGAAAATGCCAAACGATATTCGCCTTTTAAATTTTCTTCTCTAAATGCTTTTACGGAAGTATACTTCCCCTCCAAAATGGCAACGTTTGTTGTTTTAAACCACAACTGTTTTTTAAACCACTTAAGCCACAAAAGTTACCAACATTTTTATAGAACCTTTAGATATTTTTTGGTAAATATATGTCATATTAAAACTTATTTTCAAAAGGCTTCGAAAATAAATTGAAGAAAGAAAGAGAAAAAAATTAATCAAGTACAATTTGGCATCACAATTTTTTAATAAATGTTTGTTAAACTATGCCAGGCAAAAAAAATTAAATTTGAAAGTACATTTTAATTTTTTGAAATTAAATATCGTAGTGAAATATAATTAATACATGAAAAGGACGGTTGGCATAAATTTTTAAGAAAATATTTTTGGAAAGCATTTTTATATATAAGTATTCACATTAGTTAAAACAGAATTTGAAATAAATTAGTGAATTGAAATTTGATTTATTTTTAAAAATTAAAACTTTAGAGGTTTTATTTAAAAGCAGTTTTTTTTAAACGATAAAAGCCAATTTAGTAAAATCATTTCAAAAGTTCGATGTGTTAGTCATACAATACAAAATTCAATTACACCAAATAATAATAATTTAATTTGTGATTTTATGAAATGGCAATTTTAGAATGAAAGAATCGCTAGACAAAATTCATACAATTTTTATGTTATCTTCTGTTATCTTGTTTATGTTATCTTTGCCAATATTATTTTGTAAACAGAATAACTAGAATAATTTTGGGGGATTTTAATTGGTTTGGAATATGTTGTTAGAAATGTAAAAACCTCGGAAGAGTTCATAAACAGGCCACCTAGCGTAAAATATAATAATTTTCTTAATATTAAAAATAGAAAAATAAATTCAATTAGCTAAATTAACGCTTCATTAAAACGAACAACATTTGAATTAAAGTTTTTCAATAATTGTAACATCTTAGATGCTAGGGCCTAAAAAAATTTTAAGCAGTAATTTTGAAAGTTTTTTCCTTGAAGTTTTGTCTAAGAATTGAATGGAATATGAAAATAATAATTTAGATGTAAAGGAAATTACCACTGCCTTCCAGTCTTCTGTGAGGTATTTTTTTTATTTGTAGACTTTCCGTTATTTATTATATCATTAAAAAATTTACGTTATCTCTTTATGGAATATTTGTTAATTATTATGCGATTAATCTTATGTTTCTATCAATTTCAGTCCAAAAACTGGATCACTTAAGAAAATTAAAAGAAATGAATTCCGTTAGCAACGGACTTGCCTCCAAGCAGTTAAATGGAGAAGCTGATGATATGATGGATGTAAAATACTCTCCTTCAAATTTATTACTCACACCGAAAGCTGAACAAGGTCAGTAGTGTTTCATATTATTATTTTAGTCAACGCAAAAAGAACAAGGTCAGATTAAATAATTAGTTGTGTAGCAGTATTTAGTGGCACTCAGTGTGTATCATATTTCTTTCGCCCCTTTATCACATATAGTTAAAAAAGTGAAATAAAATTACTCATATTTTACTTTCGCAGCGCCTCTTAACCCTTCTTTGATTGACTTTTTCTTTTTTGTGTGTGCGAAATAATTCATGCTTTAGATTAAAGGATAAACATCTATTATCTGGAAAATTTAAAGTTAAGCTCAATATAAAATGAATCAAATATAATAATATATATATGTATCATTGTTACTCCTGGTAATAATTAAAAAGCACAGTACTTTTCCATTATACCGGCGCAGGCGAAAAGTCGCCAATAATGATGCAACTAACGCTAAACGGAATATCGCCGCCGGTAACCTTTCGCCGCTACATTTTTAAAGAAAATCGCTGCCATTTTGTCGCTTGCGCCAAAATGCGATTGTGTGTTGTTGCCAAAAAGTTAGCTTGGCGATATTTGCGCCGGTATAATGGAAAAGTACCAAAAGCACTTAATATTCTTGCTTATTCATAAATTAATTTCACATTTACTGCATGAGATTGTAGAATATCCTTTACATTTAGGGTATTTGCACAGAAATGAGTCACCTACTTTTGGTCAATCTACAATGTTCTTCTCTTCTAAATTTCTATACAAAAAAAACCCCTTAAAACAAGCATATAGTAAAAAACATATTTGCCCTACATGAGAAGTGAAACAACTTCATAGTAATGTAAATTTTTGTCACATTACCTTGGGAAGATTATTTGAGGTATTCAATATAAATTGCATAGATAATAATAGAAACACAAAAAATCAAACTTTTTTCCCACTCAGTATCGCTTTTATTAACAAAAAAAAATCTCAGATTAGTTATAAAAAGAATGCACAAGAAATCGCACGTTACTTCAGATCTCAATAAACAGCAAGTTCAAACCCTCTATAATGATTGTGACATTTGATCTTTCTTTTCGACAGTTATGTTCCTTCTTACGGAATAGCCATGAAAAAAAGTTACCAGTAACAAACAATTTACAGTTATACAAAGCAACGATCATTTTACAGAACACCTGTTTTAAATACAATTTTAGGTTCATTAAATGTCATGATAGAAATGCCCATCATCATACAAAGAAGGGTTAAGATTGAATCTTTGGACAATTACATGCCCTTGTGTGCTCCTCATCTCACATTACTGGAAGTGTTAATTGGAATAATGAGTAGTAGATTTTGAAAATATGAGGCCACAGAGAAAAAACTGTTTTGGGCTCCTTCCTTCTTTCCAATGTTGTAAATCTACCATCGGAGAAACTTTGCGATACCCACTGAATATATTTTCAGGCACAGAGGTTTGTGATGAACGGGATGAGACCTCTTGCATCAGTGAGAAAAAACACCAATAAAAAGCATCATTAGACTCATATATTTTACTGGTGAAATTTTGTTAAAAAACTGTTCATGTTGTTTTCTTGGTACTTTCTTTTGATTTTTGATGAATTAGCTGCTGATTTAAATCCATTAACATTCTTAGTACAATTCATTGATTTATCTCTACTTTTATAACTACATTTCATTTCTACATATCTGCAAAAATGTTTACTGAATTTTGTTGTATTTATTTCTCATTTGTGGCGGCGTTAAGTTAATAAATGTACGGATTAATTGTTATTAGACAGCAGGAGAACTGGTGGTCGCAAGCGCGAGTGTGTTTTAAATAAAAAATATTTATTCAGCAAATCATGAAGAGTTGAATATTCATAGTACAAATTTTTAGTATTTATATTCAGATATAAATATTTCATTATACAAATGGACTACTGGAATTAAATATTGTAAAACAAAATGAATACTGTAGATCACTGCCATCAATTTTAATTAAATTAATGGCTGTGATTTTTCCTCATCTTTCTCGCAATTCAACACAATATGACGATATTCATGTTTCACAATATGACAAAGTAAATAACTCAGCCAATTCAGGTAGGAAGAGTCAATCACCGTTCTGGAAGCGTCTCATTCCTGTATTTGGGTGTCCCCGGTGGGGCACAGAGAACATACAAAATTTAGGCTGTCTAAAATTGAAAAAAATTCCTTTAGAATTTTGTTCTTTTTAATTATAATGTTTGTCGTCATATAAACGTAATTCCAAATGCTACATTAATAAAAAATTCGGAATTTAGAAACATATTTTGGCTATTTTGATACTTTTCTTTGTATGTGAATAACCAAATATCAAGCAATCTAAGCTTCTACGTTGTATGCTTTTTTTAGAGAAAGGAAAATTTAAAGACAAAAAAGTCCCGCTCAAAATAATCCATTTCCACCTCCAACTTTTATTGGGTGTACATCTCGTACAAATTGCAATGAAAGAAAGTTTATTCGACGTAATTCTACTTTTATTTCATGTCTTTCGTATTCTTCTAAAGCTAATTCTGTAGTGTTAAATTTAACCTGACTAAAAATTGAAGAAAAATACGTGTAGAAATCTGAAAGTTTAGAATTATAACGTCTGTAGTCATAAAAACGCAATTACAAATGCGATATTAATAAACATTTCCCCAAGTCTATTTAAATGCATATTTGGTAATGCTTTGAATAACCAAATACCGAGCAATATGAGTTTCTTCATCATGTCTTATGAAAAGGAAGAAAAGTTTAAAAATTGTTTGGCTTTGAATATTCAATTTTGATACCAAGTTTTTATAATGTGCAAGACCCCAAGTTTTGATTATGTGATTTGTGTGTCTCAAATAAATTGCAATTAATGAAAATTTATTTTACTAATTTTAATTTTATTTCATGTCCTCATACTAATTCTTTCCAGCTGAATTTAACCTGATTGAAATTGAAAAGAAAATTTTGTATAAAATTTTGCATGTTTTTATTTATAACATCTGTAGTCATATAAAGCAATTCCAAATGCGATTTGTATCAAACTTTCAAAGTCGATTAAAAACATTTTTTACAATATTTTAACTATTGCAATACTTTCTATTTGTGTATAAATATCAAATACCTAGCAGTCTGAATTCCTAAGTTAAATACCTTATTCAAACAAAGTACAATTCTTAAAAAGACAATTTGTTTTGTCCCAAGATTTGCTTATATGTACAACTAAAATAAATTGTAATTAGTGAAAAATTATTAGATGTAATTTTATTTTTATTGCATGCCTTTCATATTCTTCCTTAACTTGAACCATTTCTTATTTCCTCCTTTAATTGCAATAAATTAGAAATTACTGAGATTTATTTGATGGTTTTACTCTTTTCCAGTGCCTTACCATTATTCATCAGAATCAAGCGAATCCTTGAACTCATCTTCAGTTTCTATACCGTCGGAAAGAAATGATTCTTCATACTCATCACCTCACAATAAGTCTTTCAATAAATTCTCCTTTAAAAGGGGGCATAGTCTCAAAAATGAGTTTAGATTTGCAAATCCTGAGCCTAGTCACAGAAGTAAGTGTGTTTCATAATTCAGTAATTTATTTTCATTCAATTGTTGATTTGGAAATATGATAAATATGAAACTGTTTTTGGCGTTTTTTTATTATTCTTAATATATGTACCCCATACATCTCTTACAATAAATAAAATACGTTAGTATAATCTGTTTATTTATTAATTAGATGTTCACATAAATTATTCGATGCCATGGATAATTAAAGAAATTTTTGCATTTTTTCACAATAAATTAATTTTAGCTTAAAAAGGTATAGCATATTATTTTGTTCTATTGTTTCCAATATTATTTTTTGTTGCCATCATATTTTTACATTTTACGTTAAAAAACGCTGCATATCTTCTTAACTGTGTTCAAAGCAATTTTCTTTTTAAAAATTGAAATAAGACTCGAAAAGAATAAGGACATATACTTAAAATTTGTTCATATGTTTTTCGTCATTTTTCTTATTTTTGGATATGGCTGTACTTTATTGTTCTTTCTTTTTTCACTAAAATCTCTGAATCTTTTCCAGGCAAATTTTGCCAACTAATCTACCTCCAGAATTAGTCTCAATTTTCAAAATTAAGATCTTTTTAAATACTTTTTTTAGCAATCTAATACATTGTTGCAATATTCGAAACTTTATGAAACGCTCTTTTGAATGTTCATTTTTAAGATTCTGCAAAAGTAAAAACTGTAGCCATAGTTAAAACTTCTCTTATTTGTAAATAATATCCTCAGAATCAAAAATGTTCTTTATTCTAGAGAATCTTGCCACTGTCAAAATTGTTGTTACTTTTCCAACGATCTTTTTTAAAAGATAAATTAACTCTTGGTTTTACACTATTGAACAAAGCTCAAGATTATTTTTAAATGCCCAAATGTTTATTTTTAAAAGTCAATTATAATCAAGGCAATTCTTTATATAGAAATAATCTTGTTTGAACCCAATACTCATTTTCCTTCAAACAATCACATCGCAATTATATATTTCTTTATTTCCTTGACTCACGGTAGGACACTATTAAAAAAAGCTCTAAATCTCATTACTAAATATTCATCTGAATTTTTACTTTTAACTTTCAGTCAAAATTGTTATTTTCAAACAATTAAATCTCGGGAGTAAGCTTGGCTCATAGTACAATATTATAATAAAATTCTATAAATTTCATGACTAAACGTTCATCTGAATATTTACTTTAACGTTCAGTTAAAAATGAAATTTTCCTTTATTTCCAAACAATCATACCATTGAATAAGCTCGGCTAGCAGTAATTTACTATTATATAAAGCTATACATATCATTGATAACATTATCCGTCACGTTTGCTTAATTATCAATTAAAATCAAAATTGTTCTTTACTTCCATTTAATTATTTACGGAATGAGTATCTCACAATAATATGTTGTTATAGAAATCTGTGAGCATTATTACCAGATATCCACCTGAACGCTTACTTTTGACATTTATTTGAAATTAAAACTATTCTTTGTTTCCAAATAATCATGTTATGAAAATAATTTTCTCACAACAGTATAATTACTGTAGAAAGCTATAAATATTATTGCTGAACGTCTATCTGAACGTTTATATTTTTTAATCTAAAATCAAAACTGCTCTTTGTTTCCTAATAATCATTCCATGAGTTATAATCAGGTAAAATCAAGTCATAATCATATCTTACCAGATAATCATGTCATTTCAGAGTAATATTCATTACAAGACTTAATAAATTTTATTACTAAGTATTTGTTTGAACGATTATTTTTAGTATTCACTTACAATCAAAACACTTATTTTATGTTCAAATAATTATACTCATGTATAATTATTTGTATCATAATTTGGTTATTTGGGTGTAATATAACTATTTGGTCATGACATATAATTCTGTATGTAATACAAATAAATTTCATGTCTAAATGTGCGTTTTATGATTAAATTTAGCATTTATATTAAATATTCAGTCTGTTTCTTCTTTCCATGCAATCTTGACCCTGGAATAAGTTACTTTAAAATAATAATAATCTGCTACAAAAAGTTTTAAACATTATTACAGAAAGATTATTTTTAACACTCAATTATGATCAAAATTATCCATTATTTCCTGCTAATCATGCCACTAACAAAACTTTTTTTGTCCTTTCCAGACAATCATGTAACGAGAACGAGTGATCTCCCAGCAGTAGTAACTGCTGGCAACTGTTCCGTGGGTATTCAGGTAGAGCCTAATTTCTTCTCGAACCCCTTGGACAAGACCCTAGCTGATTTAAAGAATTCTTTTTACTGGCCCGGTTTAGAAGCAATCATGGAAGCCTTCTACAGGCATCAAAACGGTACGGCAAATGATTTGTGAATTGAATTTTTTTGTATTCGTCCTTTTGCCCCAAATAATTAATAAAAATTCAGTCTAAATAAAATTTACCATTTTGCATTAAGCAATACTAAATGAAAATAAGAATTTTTGAATTGATTTGTAAAATATATTTCTGATGCCATAAATGGTGATATTCTCTCTATATATAATTGCCTAATGCCATCTATCACGTAAATGGAGTTTCAAAGCATTTCTATTTATTCGAAATTAAAAATTCTGTTTTGGCATCCAGTAACTCAGGTAGTGTTTTTTTTATACAATATAAACCTGATTATGAATAAAAATTAGCTATGTAACCATAAACTTTCTGACTCGTTTACACTTTTTTATGATAGATTGTGGCAAAGATGAATGACCTGAAGTCAGCAACTTTTATTATTCTGATTCGTTATATTCTAATTTTATATTTGGCAATGCACTTTTTTATGTATTAGTGGATCACTATTTGCTTCTACCCATTTTACTAATTAATTTTTATGTGAATGTTCACGATGATTTTTAGATCATGAATTTAGTTTCAATGTCACTATATTTTTACATCCAGAATGTGCTACGAATATAATTTTTCTATTTTCTTAAACATTTTGCCAGTGTGCATTAAATTTCTTGGGATAAATTTCATTAGTTAATCAAAGCATTATTTACAGAATTGCAGTACATCTTCTATTAGACGATGTTATTTCAAAATTTCAGTCTTTTCGTCAAGTAGGCGCAAAGTTTGTCGCCATGACCAGAAATGTTATTGATAGAGTATCCATTCGGTGTCCATCAGAGCTATCCGTAAAATTATATCATATTCATAATATAATAATTCATAAACAAATAATATTCATAAGTACCAAGACCTCTTCAAGACTACACGATAACAGAGACCAAAATGCCGCTTGTTGAAATCAATTAAATTATTCATTCAAAAGTGCAGTTCTCACGAAAGAAATAAAAGCACAGGACCCAAGCGGTCTCTTATTTTTTTAATCTTATTTTATTTATTCCCCCCTCCTTTTTTTCTTTCTTTTATTTTTTTTCATCTTGTTCTCATCCAACTGGCTTCATAATTTAGTGTTATAAGCACCAGGGTACATGATGGCAATATGTTAAACTGTATGAAATTAAGATAAGAAGACTTAGTGATTGGGTGATACAAACTCGTAACGATATTATAGTCTGGTGACAGTAAAAGGTTGTCAACAAGCCATCATTAGAAACAATTTTAAATTATTTCATATTGTTTTTTATTCTAGAAATAATAGGCTAAAATCATGTTTCTTTTATTTGATTTAATATTGCTCAATATTTTCAATGCATGTTTCTTCAGTTATTTTATGTGAAGTTATGTAACCAAGATACGTTATCTTTCCAGAACAATCAAGTGAAAAAGTAGTTTTATTAGAGAGATGCCACCAACTGCGTCAAACGCAAGAAGAACTTAAAATGGAAGCTGATGGTCTCAGCAGACAGATGTCGGTAAGTGAGATCTCTTACTTATTATTTTTATTTGCATTCTATCCCAATCTAAATCAACAACTGAGATAAATATTTTATGTTATACAACATAAACTATTATACACAATTATTTGAATACCAAATTGTTCAATATATGCATGGAATCTCCTCACATTTTCAGTATTTTATTTAGAAAATAAATAAATAGATTAATGTGAGGAAATTATTGCATGATGAGAAAGGGAAAAGAAAGAAATAAAGCATTATAATAATAACCATTCATTTTTTTAATTATACACATCTACGTGACCACTTTTAGATACTCATCTCTATGATATCTGATTTCTCAACGGCCTAGTTTAGAAAGGTAAAGGTCACGAAGACAAAATATTATTAATCAACAGGAGTAATATCCCCGAAACTTTCTCGTATATTCACTATTACGGCATTATTTAAGTCATGCACTTGGACTAATTAAGTCATGTGCATTAT
>JAPMOQ010017299.1:3153833-3194470 GCA_026543055.1 Argiope trifasciata
GCATTATTTAAGTCATGCACTTGGACTAATTAAGTCATGTGCATTATTTAAGTCATGCACTTGCAATAATAATGGAAGAACCTGATAGTATACAATCTTTGGCAATTAATCATTGAGTTGAATATAATATACAAACATCAGATCAACGAATGTACATTTAAAAGTCTGAAACGAATTTTTTTAGGGGGGGGGATCAAATGGTGTTTTTTTTTGTATACTTTGTTTATGAAAAAATAAAAATAGGCTACAAAAGTACGATGCTCTTTATAATCCAATGATAAAATCCAGTGATATTTTTTGATTAAATTCATTTAAGAAAATACGCTCATTTCGCTTCCTGGCGTTACACAATCGAAAAACGTGTTAAAGCAAGATTTGAATTAAATAAAATTTATTTGATTAATTAATTAACAAACAAAATAATTCACTAAATTTGAAGTAAGAAAATAAAACGTCTAAATTTTTTTTCACCCAAAAATTCATCACTTTTTAAAGATTTGTTATTGGCATATTACTCTCTCACAATAGAATTAATTAATTAATTAATCACTATATTATGTAAGCAAAATTTTATCAATATTTTTGAACTTTTTAAAATGGTTAAAAGATATTAACTTTCGTCTAACTTGGTCAAATAAAGTGGACATTTGTAAGCTGTTAAATATACTTCCAATAGACCTAGAAAGTCTTAAATAAAAAATAAGAGCACTTATTGCTGTATTTTCAATTACACATAATGGTTTCAAAATGACTTTGTTGAATGCCTTTTTTCTCTATTTATACGTATGTTCAAAATTTGAAATCGATTATAATTTATGCAAATTCTGCAATCGATTTTAAACTAACTTCTCACTGAGCTAGAGACAACAAATTTAAAATATCGCTTAAAATTGGATTGCAATTCAAATTTAACTCGCTTTCTTGTCCATTTGTTTGTTTGTTTCCTCTTTAAAAATTTTCAAATGGAGCTATGATAAATCGTTGCCCCATCGGAAAATTAATTCAAAATCGATTGCAAAATTTCATACACACAAAACCGCAAAAAGAAATTATCTTATTAAAAGAAAATTAATTTAGCACATTTTTAAAACGGAATAAAATCCTTTCTCCTGGATCCATAGAAATTTATGATCCCATGTAGATAATTCTTTTTAAGTTCTCAATCACAAATATTCAGGAAAATCTGTATGGGGCTAGGAGAATTAATTTAAATAGGTTTTAATAACAAAGTACGTTTAAAATTTATTTAGATCTTTTTGTATTATTCATCCATTCCATTATTCATCCAATAAAGTCTTGAAAATCCTATTGGAAAAAACATCATTTTACAGCTGATTATTTAGGGTTTATAAAAATGGAGCATTACACTATAGAAAAACGTATTAACGCAAGATTCGAAATAAAAAAAAGACAATTTTTGAAATTTAAATTGCTACATTTTTATTCAAGCGTAAATACTGTTTATAAAAACGTAAATACAGTATAGAGTTATGTATGGAATAAAACATAAAGCTAATAGTCTCCATGGCTGTGCTGGCACAGGTACACTCTTTTGTAGAAATTTTCCTTGACCGTTTTGCATAAATGTAGCTGAATTTCATCCTTTAATGAACGTGTGCTTATGGGCTTGTTAGCATAGACCGTTGACTTCAAGTAATCGGTATAAAGAAATCCAATGGTGTAAAATTACACGATCTTGGGAACCAACTCTCAATTTTTCGAACTGCAGCAGCCAGACTTTCATTATTTTTGAAATATTATTCAACAATGAAAAAATGTTGTCCTGTATTGCAACGCTCCATTTATACTAGCTCTAAATTATCAGTTGTCAAATATTTTTAAATAGGTTTGCCAAAACTTTATTGCACAAATTGGGGCAAATGCAAATCTTTCGTTAATTTTGGGACACCCTTTAAAATGGTTAGTAAATCTGCTTTTAATGGTTTCTGAAAAACATCTTTTTTTTCTCACAGGAACTTCTTCGATGTAAGCGTGAGCTCGACGAAGAGAGGCAGAAATACCAGCATACTATTGACCATCTCAAACAGTGCCTTCAGACAGGAAGGTAACGATGGATGATGTCAGGAAATGCAATCACAAGGACTGTTACTGTATATTTTGCATTTTTAAAGCATCCAGCAATTTCTCTCTATGAACTCTGAATTCCTTTTTAAAGTTTTTCAGGGATATTGTATAAAGATTATGGCGGTCACACCGTGATGATGAAGGATATGAATGTTTTTCATTTTAATGCTAGTCTAATTATTTTTTATCATTCTCTGGTTTCAAGGGAGTTGGAGGAAACTGGAATGGATTTGTATTATTATAGTCAATATACAGTAAAAAGATTTATGTGACTTCTATTTTTCAGTACTGTTTAAGATGGTATTGCAAATAAATGAATTTATAATGACTCATACTAAAAATTACATCTAAAATACCTTTTAAAAATATTGATAATGAAAATAATCTTGAATAGGATTCTAGTCTATATTCCGTAAGAAGTTTTATTTGAATTATATTTTCCAAGATATTCCTTCAAGTAATTCGATTTATAATGAATTATAAATTATACTGAAAACTAAGTGTTCTAAAATTTTGAAATGAAAATAATCTCGAATAGATTCATTTCCTGTCAATATTATTTACAAAAGTATTTCTGTATTTTATATTGCCTTCTGTAATGTCCCAGACATTTATGCAAAAAAAAAAAAAATCGCATGAGATTATATTTAAAATTAAAACTAAAATAATTTTTACAGTTTTTTTTAATGAAAATAATGGCCAGCAAGTTTGAATTCTAGACATTCAACTATGGTGTTTCATGAAATATTTTAATTTTTAGGTGTTTTAACTCAGAAATTCAGCTCGATTTACTTAAAATAAAACAATAACCCTGTAATTAACACATTAAAAGCTGAAATCGTAGTACTACGATTTGATCCGCGTTACCTAGCATACTTTCGTCAAGATCCCCCGCCTTTAATGCGTTAATATATTACATTTAAAATTGCATTTGTAATGTATTTCAAAAAGTTTGATAAAAAAAAATTCTCTGGGGAATAGGATGAATTCTAATCCATTTTCTCAAAAAAGTCATTTTTTAATACTTTCTTTTTGATTAATACAATGCCTAGTCAATACATTGATTTTCATTAAATTATATTTAACACATTAAATTATATTTAAATTAATTATATTTATTAATAATTTATTAATTCTGATATGCTTAAATATTTATATAGTAGAATGTTTTATGATTTTTAAAAAAAATTGTGACGTAATGTGGCAGACGACAATTTCAAAATACAGGAATTTATTTTTAACTGATACATACTTTTCGTTTGCATCCTAATCAAAATTTTCAAAAAAAAATTCTCTAATTTTACTTGATTTATCTAAGTAATGTCTCAGAAAACACACGATAGACAGAACACCATCAATGAGAATAATGTTAATAGATTATGTGAATAGTAATATAAGATTCTCTGCTAAGATCTTGGAAATAAATGTGCGTATATCCAAATTTCCAATGACTAAATAAAGGTTAAAATCTTCGATTATTTTTTGAAATGTGAATTCATATACAAATTTCGTTATTAAGGATTTAAAGCTATCATATTTCACTTATTTTGAAGTCATTCCGCATTCCTCCAATTCTGATGTTTCAAACGCTGTAAGTACGTCTAGGACCAAAGCGACCACCCTCTACAGAAGGGACCATGTCAGAAGTATTTTAACACACGACCACATTCTAGTGATTTTATGCTAGTCCTCAGAGAATGGACCTTTGTATACAAATGTATAATTTGCGGTACCTCTTTCAGTGTCATTTCTGTATAAAGTATTGTCATGGAATTTCTCTTGTTGATATATCATTGTACAACTTTGTGATTTACCTTCATGTTTTGCACATTGATACATATACTTGCGCTGTTATATTTATATTTTACTTTATTTAGGTTACGAGAAAATAAATGTGGTACATTAATTTTGTTTTTTATTGGCTACTTTGTGGTTTTCTCGACATCCTTGCGATAGAAATATCACGGAATCACGAAAATTTTCTCTTAATTTTTAATTAAAAATTAAGGGAAGACTTGCTCTTCCCAAATCTCATATAGATCGATCAAAAATCTATTTTGTAAATCATGAATAAATACACATACATTCTAATTTATCGTTAGTAGAGATATAAAATATTTACCAATAAGGAAGCATTCTAATTTAATTTATATCAATTTTCTCTCACAAAAGGGTATATTATACGATCAGTTACAGGCAGTTTTAAAAGGTACATTTCAAAACTACATTTTTATACAGAATGTTTTGTATCTTAAATTAAGAGTGAGATCTCTCTTTGCTAGTTTCTACTTTTTTAAAAACTTCTGTCCCTTTTTTTATTAAAAAAAATCACTTTAAACTTTTAAATACTTGATTAAATTAAAAATCGTGTTTATTTTTTTTTTCTTGTACAGATGAGACATATTTGAATGGTGAATTAACCATATGAAATAATTAAAATTTTCAAATAAGAGGGTGAATGAAAAAAACTGGAGGTATGCTTTTTCATACCCATACATGCATATATTATCACTGTGCATGCATTTTAAAAAAATCAAGATTGATTCTGCATTCACGATACTGTCATCAATGCTCGAAAAACTTCATCGAATATATTAGTTAACTATTCCGTTTGCCGTAAACTTATGGATAAACTACATTTACCGTATGCAGCTTCCAACAAACTATATTTCCGAAAACGTATGTTTGTAAAGTTGATTTAGTATTGTCTAATTCCACAGCCAAAATATATCAAAAACAAACTGTGGGAATTTATGGTTTATCATGAGAGTTGCTTCAACTCTCATGACATTAAGCTGCAAAAGACAGCAAAAAAGTGAACGATTAATGTCTACATGGATTTTTTCAAATTAGATTTGAAGACAGTCAATAGCAAAATTTAGCAGCCGATATAAATAGATTTCCTTCACCATTCTTTTACTTATATGCTTGGAATCTATCTTATTTTCAAGAATTTTGCTCACATGATCCACCTGAGTTAAATAAAAAATAATTTACATGAACTATTTGGATTAAAAGCACGAGTATTTATAAGGTACATTGATAAATGTTTATTGTATAATTCCATTTCAATATTTACCTATACTACTGCGCAAATCCCATGTTATAATTAGACGAATATTTCTTGATTACAACAACAGATAGCATAGGAATTGTCTATGTATATATAATGTTATGGTCTGAATCATGGGCATGAGTTATCACAATGAAGACATTAATTCTTTATTAACCTACCACAAAAGAAATGTTTGGTTTTACAATTTTCATTGACAATTGAGGAGTCAGAATCGTAATATAGTTTTCGCTTAATTAAATTAGGAAGCACTCTTAAAGGGGAAAAAATTGCCTTTCGAATCCAAATCAAATGTATCGGAAAAAAGTTCTACTACACTATATTAGATTATAGAATATTAAATAATTTAATTTCAATCTTTACAGACTATGATGTCTAGTTCAACTTAGTAAATATTGTGAATTAGTTCAATGCAAATCTTAATGCCTCAAATATCTCTATTTTGAAGAGAAAGGATAAAGTTTAGAGAATTAGCGAGAAAAGGATGATTTTCTCAATTAATTTCACTCTCAAAGTATTGTAAAACGTAGGCGCAAACTTTTATCATATTTCATCTCTTTGTAATACCGCATTATTGCTTAAAAATAAAGTTCTATCCTTAGATTATAAAAATAATAAATGTATAAACGTAAAAAAATAATAAAGTAAGAACATATGCAAATCCCACTCTAATCACATTGTTGACGAAATTTCCTCATCAATTTTTCATACTTAAATGTATAAAAAGTTGTCATAAATGTAATAGCCACAAAATTAATTAATTTTAGTAAAAAAAAATTCTACTTGATTTCATATCATTTTTCTGCAGACACTCAGATATTTCAGATTGTAGATATATAGAGAGATCTTTCAAATTATTGCTCGAGGTCATTAGATCAAAAGATATTTCAAGCTAAAGAGATAGAGTATTCTAGATTTATTTAAAATATAGACAAAAGATGTATATAGCAGGTTCTTCTGTAATATGTTTATTATGAAGACATTTGTAAAATCAAAACTTGGCAACACACAGATATAAATTTAGGCAACGACTGTCAAACAGCATCTATATTCAAATCTAAAAATCCTGCTTTGAAGTCGGCAGGTCTGACTTTCATTTCGGTCATTTGCAGTGAAGTGGAAGATCCTCGCCATGTGGACCAGATGATACCATCGGTACTCTTCATCTTTTCGCGGCTGTACATTCCGTTGAGGTTGGACGAATGGCAATCCCCGAACCACCAGCCAGCCTTGTGTTTCTGAGCACAGTGGTAGGTGCTGTTGTCATTGTCCCGATCGATAGTGGAGAACTTCTGACCATCGTGAGTCCTCGAAAGGGCATCACCTGAAGAAAATTTGTTTAAAAAAAAACTCGATCAAAAGTGAACAAATATGAAAGGCTATTCAATACAGTAGCACTGAATTGCTACCCATTCTTGCCAGAGCAAATTATGAAGGTAAATATGCATGATTTAGTCCACCATACGAATATGAACAAGAACGAATGTATACAAGAAATATATTATATGAACTCATTTTATTTTAGAGATGATTTAAAGTTATTGGAACAAAAATTTAAAAGATGTTAGAACATATTTAATTTAATATAAAAGCCATCGAATGATAAAAGTTTATGGGAAGGGACATATTTTCTGTTTACTGATATAATGAAACATAAAAATTTAGGAAGAAAGAATGAAAAAAATATAATGAATTTAAAGATGTTTGTAAATACTGATACTAAATTCAACATAGTAATCAGCTGAAACATAAAATATTTCTTGTATGTAAGACCAAAAAGTGTGCTGAAAATTAAGTCTAATTGATGGAGCAGTCATCGCATGAAATCTTTTTGTATATCTCAAAGAAAAAGGTTCGAATTTGTGATCTCGAATGATAAAGACAGCACTCAATCAGATAATTCTAACTAAAAAAATACCCTCTTGAGCTTTACCACTTTAATTAAAACCATGTATTGGATAAAAAATTGTGCCTTACCGTGTTCTGTTACATCTTAAGGTACTTTTAATTTTTGATGGTCCCTGTATTAATTTGGCGATTTTTAAATTAAGGCAGCAGTTGAAAGGAAGTAGGTTTATTTAGTAATTTTAAGATTTATCTAAGAACATTTATCCTCTTTTATGTAAGACGGCACATTTTAATTAAAATGGACTTCTTGATGATTTTCCGGTGACTACGCCATCAGTGCTAAGATAATGGATTTATGGGGGCAATTTTGAGATTGCATCAAGATTACCGAGTTTCTTTATACATAAGATGCCAAAACAGTTACCATTCCATGTTTATTTGACAATTTTCAGATCATACAAAGATAGTGAATTTACTTGTTGGTTTTCAAATTACTTAATATCGCCAACATCAAGTTGTCAATCATCAAATTAGTGACGGTTTTGCACTTTGGAAGGTTGATCACAGGGGCCGTAAAAGCAAACTATTTATTTTATTTTTATGTTATTTGACATGCATATATACTTTCAGCACGTGACTGGTGTTATATGAATTAAAATTTAGGAGAAATTAATTCAGCAACAATATCAGTAACCAATATCTGTAATATTGATAAGATTGATTGAATAGAAAGGATATAATGTGGAAATCAGAGGGCATTGCATGTAAAATTAAAACTCTTGCTAATGTACTACAACTAATTTGCATTTTAAATTCACTCACCTGCATCGCCGCTATAGTCATAGGCATGCAGCATATAATAATGATGTTCCCCATCAATCCAGAACTGGTCATAAAATGCAACTCTGGTATTGTTACTATGATCCGTGAGTTCAATTCGAAGGTAATACTTTTTCTGATTGGTTAAGGCGTAAATATTATCATTTCCTGGGAATGTAAAATGAAGTATAAAAAATTCATACGAATTCTCTTGGTTTTTTAAAAACTTTTTTTCTAGATAATGTATAACTTTATTTAGCTTAATAAAGAAAAACTCTGAATAGCTCTTTTTAATAACCAAGAAAATCAGTACATAGAGAGAGAAGAGACGTATAAAGTTCATTGTGTCGAATGAAAAAAAATTGTCGTTTTTAAGACAATAATTCATCATATGTGTCAACCTTTTTGATAAAAAATTTCTAATTGTATTACAGTAAGTTTATCTAGTTATGATAGATTTGACTCGAATTTTTTCCAACTCTGAGAAATTCAGGTAACCGATACTTTCTTTTTAAGAAAATCTCCTTTGTAATTTCATATACAAGTTTTAAATTTAATAAAGAATTAAATTTATTATACCATTTCGGAATTAGAAAATTTATAAGAACTTAGACGCGAGACAATGGTGAGATTTTGAGCTTACTTAAATTTTATATTTACCATTTTTGATGGCGTTTTTATTAAAGAAATCCTTTTTCTATTAAAAATAAAACTACAGACAATAGGAAAATTTTATTCTTCATAATATTTTGAGCAACATAATATCATATAATAAGATTCTGTACTAAAACAAGTTTTTTTAAGTCTATTTTATGCATTGGGATTTCACCGAGGAGTAACATCAAATTATTATATAACTCTCTTATACTACTCATAACTAAAACTTTTCTCACAGAAACAGAAATGGAATCAAATGTTTATGATCCTTAATTAAGTCATAAGTATTTCATTAACAAAAAGCAAAAACAACTCTGGAGTAATACTGAATATTTTCCTTTTTATAACCTAAAATATATTTTATTTGGACTTCAATAAATATTATATATTGACTATTTTGTGAAAATTACTTGTTGAAATTCTAACAAATGTTTTCTAAAAAAAAATGAACACACTAAGGTCGCCAAGAAGTGAAAAAAATATTTAGAAGTCACTGATCTTGTAAAATTACTTAATTTATTGCATGCTTACCTAGCCAAAAATCTCTTCGAAGATCTCCAAAACCCTTCTTATAACTGTGCCATGATTTCAGGAAAAAATCAGCTGGCCTCTTGTAATCTCCTCTTCTCTGAATAATCTGCAACGTAGATGGTAAATAAATCCCCCAAATAAATTTTTAAAAAGGGAAAACAAAATGGAAAATGAATCCCACTAAATTATTACACAATTAAATCAAACTTTAAAAAAATTAAATGGTATTTTTTTTTTTGCAATAATTTCTAAAATTTGTATGGAGCATTGATTTTTATAACCTTTTTAAAACTCAAAGACTTTTTTAGTAACACAAATTAAATCCTCGTGTAAACTTTCCATAAAAGTACAATTTTTTTTTAAAAAAATTTGTATGATTTTTAAAAAACGAATTTGATTGTTGAAATAATATTTCAACCACCTTCATTGTTTTGTTGAATATTTATTCGTGAGAAGAGATCTCCGCATTGTTGAAAGATAAGTCAAAAGTGTTATGTTTAATATTTGTGCAGCCTACGAGTGAAATAAAAATTAGAAGTTAAAATATCGGAAAAATCAGAATACGACATTTCTGAAAGCTATGTTTTTATCATCACTATGATACCATAAAATTAGAATTGTTCATATCTTATAATTTTAAACGAGCAATTTTTGTATATATAATATTTTATGTCGCGTATCTCCGAAACAGCTCAACGGATTTAGATTAAATTTGGTTTTTTAAGCTTATCTGTATAGCTGGCTTCCCTGAAAAAACGCGATTTCACGCTCACACAAAAAACGCTTTTTTATAACTAATTATTAGAGCCTTTTTCTATCTGGTCTCCGTTGACAATGTCATATCGAGCCATCTTGTAAATTTTTGCCATAGGATGATAACCTACTGGTATTACAACCAATTCATTCATTCACATCCAAAAGCAACAATGCTTTAAACCAGTTTAAACTTATTAATAAATCAATTAAGACAATTAGTAAGAATTCAGAGATTGAATAATTTGGAAATCAATTTGTAATTTTAGTTAGCGAAAAATAGCCAAATGTAACAACCTTCAGCATTATTTTTAATAACCCTAAAAGTGAAAAATGGATGCCTCAAAAGCGATAAATCGCCAATTTATTGCCCACACATTTTCAGGATTCAGAAACCTCAAACTAAAACAACACCATTTTCTCACGTGATAAAAACATTCTCGAGCAAAGCTTGGCTTCTTAGGTACTACGTACTTAATAGAGAAAAGATAAAACTACTAAAATAACGTAGTTTCGATATCTGTCACAGTTTGAAGCAAAAACTGTTTTTATGTGGGGAATCATAAAATCATGGATAAGAATTTATTTGTAAATAACACAAACAATGTTGAAAGCTAAGCAGCTGGTCGTCAAAAGTGACTAGTATGCAATATGAATGAGTTTTTACAGTTAGAGATTAAATCATTTATGTTTGAAAGTATGCATACAAATGGTGATATTAGAGAGTCTGCTCAGTTCTAAGGAACTATAAATACTCACTGTCCAACCTCCACCACTTGTTTCCATGTCACAATAAACGTCTATGCTTCCGGATATCATTCTATTGCGAGGCCAGATCTTATAGACACCGTTGCTATTCTCTCCGCACTGCATTACTTCGTCACAATCCATTGGTTTAGGAGGACAACTGCAGTCAACCTTGCTTTCTGATTTGTAAAATAGAATAAATTTAATAAAAACTTTTAAAAAACGGGATTTATGAAATATTATTCTAGAAAAAAATGGGATTATCTCTTATTTGTAATGCATTGATTTATAACTTTTTATTACTATTATTAGGGAATTTTTAAATTATTTTTTCTTAAAATCTCTACTAGATGGCATCCCTAATAAAGACCCAAAATTTAGTTATATTTCTCAATTAATCTATTTCTGAAAATATTAAAATAGTGTCACCTCCTTAAAATTACATAAGCATACATAATTTTAAAAGTTTAGAACATTAGTTGATTGATTGATTTAGGGTAATTCAGTTGCACGAAAACCATTCTCAACTATGCTTTTCCAATTGAGAACGATTCTGAATCGTATGACAGGAATTAAAATTTTATTTTATAAACTTTTAGGTAAAATCTGGTCCGTAGTCAATCTTTATCGTATGCGTTAAAAAAATTGAAAGAAAACCTTGAAATAGAATTATTTTTTATTAAATCAAATTGTAAAAATTAATCGTTCTTAAAGAAATTAAAAAGATGTGGATGATTAAAATTGTGAATAATGTTTTTTTAATTATACAGGAGAACTGAAACAAATAGGTACGTTGTGAAAAAAATTCTGGAAATTAATTAGAGCGTGTTGTACTGGAGTGTAAATTTATTACAGAATATTTCCTTTACAAACAGAAATAAAAAAAAATTAAAAAACGTATATATAATTTTATTAAAATGTTTTATAATTTTCAGGTGCTTTTTTTAACTATTTTATAAGATTGTATAAAACAAACATCTTTTACTTAGAATAATAAATTCATAATTAAATTCTTGAACTCATGGTATTATTAATTTGTAATTAAAATAATCAAAATTTTGAATATTTAAAAATTAAACTTATCTGAAGAAATTAAAAATTATATTTAAATATAAAATTCTACATAAACCTGTAGTTGTTTATTTGAACCAAAAATTCTCATACATTCAAAATATCAATACAGTATAATACCAAGAAAAGCGCAAATGGAAAATTTCAACTCAAGACATTGGTTCGGATTGACACGTATTTAAGGCCTTCTATTTTCCAACTTCAATATATTTTTACTAATATTGTCACGGATTTCCTCCACTTAATCCATCAGGTTCGTTTACTTGTATGGAGGAGTATATGGAGTAGAAACCACACAACGATCAGACCTTCAGTAGAAGACACAACACAGACAATGTTTATTTACAGGACGAAGTCAGGACGGTTCAAAAACGACAGATATTTACAGCACAAGACGTCAAATATTTACAGACAACAATTAAACACGGCGGAGATGAACACACAGGACAGCAAATAATAACTCATAATAACAACAGTAGTCCGCAGGCAGAAATTCCTTAGTGTCAGCACACAAAGTGACCAGACAGGATTCAGCAGGAGAAGAAATCTTTGAGGGATTTTGTCTGAGCTCAAGTAGGTCCCTCCAGAAACTTGTCTCATCTCGTTTTCGCTACCGATTCACTACTTCAGTTCACGACTACTTCTCAGTTCAGGACTGCTCCTTTCACGACAACGACACCATGGCCTGGGATATACTTCACAAGCTTCAATAGAATACGACACACAGCGATTCATCACTCCTTCGTTGCTTCGGTATTCTCCCAGCTACTCTTCCGTTCAGAATTTCTATCAACGACCAATCCAAGGCCTCTCAATTCAGGTCCACTCGATTGATCATCACTCCTCCAGCTTCAGACTGCCTACCTTATACAGCTCCAGGAGGCAAGGCAAAAGTCTTCTGGGCCAATCAGAAACATTATGGACGTATCTCGGTTCCTAATGGACGGGTCGGGAAAATTCTCGAAGTTTCGGGTATTATCCATTTTGTCGTCAAATTCTTCGCCAAGCTCTAGGATCTCTAATTCGACACACAGACACCATCCAATACTGACTGTAAGGAAGACTGTAAATCTATGTTTCTTACGATGATATCATAAGCGAGGGAAAACAATATTATGGATTCGTAACAATATTTAGTTAATTGAAGTAATTGTGTATTCTAATTTCAACAGAAATGTCAAATGCATTAGTCTGAGGAAAACACCACATGTTTTATAGTAAAAAAAACGGCTAAAAAGGAATTAACAAATTATTTTACAGAAATAATCCAAATAAGTATTTTTATAATATCATTTAATTCTGAATCACATAATTGGATATTTTCAAAGTGATATTTACTATCTCATAATTGAATTTAACTTATGAAAGAAAATTTTAAAAGTTATGTTGAATACTTATATGAGTGTATGAAATGGGTATCATATGCGATAAAGTTTAAAATCTATTCATTGGATTATAAAAGCACTTTCAAATTATTACCTTGCTGATGAGATGGCTGGTGGAGGGCTCCAACTTTTTTTTCGAAACTACTTTTGATGTAATTTTTTGAAGATTGACCTGCCTTCTCGTCGCTTGCATGGCTACCAAAGTAACCTCCCAATCCGAATCCAAATAGTCCTGGAGCTGCACGTGTTGAAGCAATAAGCACAGTGAAGACGATTCCAAAAATCTGGAATAAAAATTAATTAGTTGTGGATAAAAGGCGAGTATGATAGAAATAGTTGTTCTGAATGGATGTTTAGAGGGCCATATTTTATTAAAAGAATTAATATATTAATAAATCATTAAATAAAATTCCATTAAATCCCATTTTCACTTTCTTGTATATAAAGAATAACAAGGGAAACCTTTCTGGTCTCCAGCAGATTCGAGCATGAGATTTTATCGAATCTCCGTTTCAGATTTCGATGAATTAGAAAAATACATTATTGGAATTATGATTATCTGTCTGTTTATGAAAACAAGAGCGTAAAAATGTTTTAAGCTAAACGGATTAAGGTTCGTAAATAAACTTTACATCTAATTAGAACCTGTCTCAAATTTTGAACAAAATACATTCCAGAAAAATTGTATGTCCCGCTTTAAGTGAAGCATTAGTGACACAAAAAAATACATTAATGAAATTTGTTAATCAAAGTCCTTATGTAATGTGTAAATCTGCATCAAATTTTGAGCTAAATTTATCAAAGGGCTAACCATCTATTACATTTTTTCATGCATGTAAATGCAGTAAATCCCAAATACAATTGTTTAAATATGAGGTCTCCCAAAAAATGACGGATAGATTTTGAGAAATCAATGAAAAAATGACGGAATACGATAGAAATATAGAACTTTACCCTACCAAATCAGAAATTTAGTTAACACTGCCACCAACGGGATGCTTTGAAAAATAGGAAAATTACAAATGGCTCGATAATGTTACAAAAAATTAAAAAAAGCAGTATTTTCAATATAATTCCATTTGCAATAACAATACGAAGCAGTTCAGGGGCAAGAAATTCCAGATTTCAAGTACTTAATTTGAGCTACATTCTGTTACACATTTTTTGTCTTGCCACTTGTTGGTGATAATGTTATCTAAATTTGAAGTTCGGTGGAATAGAAATCTCTGATTTTCCAAGATTAACGTTGCAAATGATGCATTTCAATTGTCTTCCGCCTTTTTACTATAATAATTATTATTATTGATTTTCAATATTTCAGTCATTTTGTTGACTACAGGTTCATGAAAACTGGTATAGGATTTTGGGACTGCAATTTTAGATCCGTATCAAATTTGGTTTCAATCGGTTGGAAAAAGGGCTCCTGAAATATATAATCGTTTTTCTTCATTGCATTACAAAGCAAAGTATGTTCATGTGCAGGATTGTGAAAACACAGCTTTGAGCACTCGTAGGGTTAACGACCAGGCTTTAGTTCGATTTTTCTAGAGGAAAAGTAAGAATACCACCTGAACTAAGGAATAGGCGAAAACATTTTGATGAGTTCATTCTTGTTGCTTTTCCTAATAAAATAAAATGTGGGCAAACAATAAGTGGGACTGTGAAAACAGAACTCTGAGCACTCATGAAGTTCACGACATGACTCTAGTTCCACATTTTCTTGAGGAAAGTGAGAATATCAACTCAACTAAGGAATATGTGGAAATTTTTTAAAGAGTTTATTCTTGTTGTTTTTCTTAATAAAATAAAATGTGTACAGAAAAACAGTGTTTGAAACTTTAATTCTAAGAAATACATCTGTCATAAATACGTCTATGTCATGTATAAACATAAAAGTAAACAAATTTGCTGGGTAAACTATGTTAACAATGAGATATAAATTTACATTAAAAAACAAATGATAAGTTCAAATGCTTGCTTCCGATTACCATAGGTGATGTGTAATTAATGTAATCAATTATTAAGAAAAATTCTAGAAATAAATTTGCTTTCTCTGTAGTTTCAGTACTTGTTGTTGAAAGAATTTACATACAAAACTTGAGAAATTTGAAAGGAATATTTCAACTGAGTCTTTAATCAAAATCAATTGCCTCTAGCGATCATCTGCTTTCTATTGTCATTGACTTTTACTGTAATGCAATTTCCCCTTCTGAATTCTCATGTAACTATGCCATTAATTGGTAGAATCTTTTCTTCCTTAGCTTTCAACGATAAAGGAAAATCATGTGCTTAAATATTTGATGAAATGATGAAAATAGTTTAATATTACATTGCAACAGACATCTACAGCATAAAATCATGAAAAAAAAATGCCAAAATTGATGTAAAATCTATAATTATAATAAAGCTCAATGTGTGTGTGTGTGTGTGTGTGTGTGTGTGTGTGTGTGTGTGTGTGTGTGTGTGTGTGTGTGTGTGTGTGTGTGTGTGTGTGTGTGTGTGTTGGCGCTCTACAGGCCAGACTGTTGGACCCACAGCTACCAAATTTGGTACATGTATACCTTGGAGGTCGGGAATGTGCACCTCGGAGCCCTTTATTCGAATTTTTAATTAGAATTTGAATTAATTAAAATTTAAGCAAAATTTCGACGTTTTTCCGCTATAACTTCCGAAAATATAATCACACAAACATGATTTTTACATCAATTTAAAGATTAGCTTTCTAATGGTATTAGTGTTATAATGTATTACTTAAACCTCTATTTTTAACGAATTTTTAAAGAAATATTTTGACCATGTTTTTTTTGAGCACGTGACTGGATAAAATAAAATAAAACAATGACGAAAGTTCAAATAATAAAAAAATACTATCATCGTAAATCAAGTCTAAAGAAATGCAACTTTTAACACGTGACTGGATAAAATAAAAGAAATATAAAATGTGATATTTTCTAAAAAAAAAATAAATGTAACGCAAAGGTTTCTATAATCTTTTGCAATATCTAAATTATTTATTTAACAAATCTTTATTTATTTATAGTAAACCTGATTGAATTTAGACAGGATATGCATTGAAATCCCGACTTAACGGGATATTTCTATAATCGTTTGCAATATCTGTATCATTAATTCAATAATTTTTTTCCATTATAAAATGTGATAGTTTCTAAAAAAAATAAATGCAAAGCCAAGGTTTCTTTAATCCTTTGCAACTTCTAAATCATTTATTCAATATTTGTTTTTCCTTTTTCGCTTTCTTTAAAAAAAACATTAAATATTTTCGCAGCATCATGGAAAAAAAAAAACATTTTTAATTTCAGGCCAATCAATGCCCGGAATCACTTCAAGGCTAGTGAATATGTGACTTAATTTAAAAATTTAGAACGCATTACTCATGGCGAACCAGCTGGTCGCCAAAGGCGGCTAGTTCGCAATAAAATCAAACTGAGCAAGCTTACTGAATTTAAACCTTAAAATTCAGGAGCTCCCGATTCTAATAATTCCAGTGAGATCTAAAAATGACCTGAGCAGGATCATTCAAAATGAGTTTGACATATTTATCAGCAGTAAAATATGCCTTATAAAAAATTAGGCCAAGGAATTTTTCATTTGGAATTTCGATCTATGCAGACACAGTAAACTTCCTCTAATGATGTGCTTCGTTGACAAATAAAGAATCCATATTATTCTCGTAGTAACCGTTCAGGATATTTATTGTTCCATCTTTATTAGGCAGATTTTTATTTATCAGTTCATATTATGTTCTTAACAGAATTCGAAGCTATGTGCTTTTTAATTTAAAAATAGTTATAGGATTTTAAGCTCAAAATCAAAAAGAATTTAACTACACTCTAATGCGAAAATTAGAAATGAATTAAAAGAAAACTCATGAATAAAGTAAAAAAAAATTATAATAGAAACCAAGGAATTCATAAACTGGGTATTTTGTTAAAAACACGAATAGAGAACAGCATAAAAATCAGTATATTTGATATTTGATTTTAAACTTCGAGGTAAATTCGTACATTGCAAGTTAGCTCAAAATGCACTGTTTTTTCAAATATATCTTTTATTCCTTCTTTCATAGGTGAGAAAATTCTGAGGCCTCCTTTTTACTTTAATCGAATTAACTCGAGTCATTTTTCTATCAAGTAATAATTAAACAAAAAAAATCGCTTGCGAATTCAGCATTTATTCTCACAATAATTGGGATAATATTAAAAAGCAAATACATACTGTGGCTGAAACAAATGCTAATACACCTTACTTTTACTTTATATATCCTACTTTCAATATAAATAACACATTGCCGAGAAGAGTAAACATATTTTTATTTTTACGCATAACAAATGGTTTAATTTTAAGTAAAAATAAAGAATAATAAAAATAAAAAATTCTAATTTGAAATGTTTCAGAAGCATTTTAAATAAACATACACAAATTTTTGCCTCAAAAAATTAAGAATTTCGTGAAATTTTTGAAATACTTGGCATAGAAAGAAAGTGTCCCTTTTCACTTGTATATCTTCTGACTTTTATAATGATCTCTAAACGTCGCAGTACCGATATGACCAGTTTTTGGAAGTATCTGAAGATATTTTCATCCATTCTTCTTGAAACACTTGTTTTACATGGATTTTGTTATAATTTTGTGTCTCTGGACCACTATTTCGAGTTTAAACCACAGATATTCAATGGCATTCATGTCGGGGTACGCTGGTATTGTTTATAACTGCTGCTTACAAAGAAAAAGACACCACATTTTGACTTTATATGCAGTGTATTTGGGGGGCGTTGTCCTGCGAAAAATGAAGTTTTCATCGAAAGCCAAATTTTTAGCTCTTCTCTTTTGATTGCTGTGACCATACGGTTCATTCAACTTGCTGCAAAAATTTCTTAAATCATAAGCAGAAGTGTAAGTACTGAAACTGTATGAAATGTAATCTTTCAAGCCGGATATAAAAATAGAGCTTTTAGAGGAAACTGTTCATCAGCTTACAAATTCAGAAAAAGCGTGTGAAGTTTGCAAAAACTCATCAATTGAAGGCCAAAAGCTTTTGGAAGAAATATTTAATAATGAAAGAAAACTCAACAGTTTTTGCAGTGACTGAATTGGGAAAGCCTAATACTGCTTTGGATTTAAAAAAAAAAAAACAAATTTACACCCTACAGTTAAACATGGTGGTGATTTCATCCAAGGTAAGAAATTTAGTTCTTATAAATGACATTGTAAACCATATAGTTTATTTGAAGATACTTCGCAGCAATCTAAAAGAAAATGCAGAAAAGGATTGATGAAAGTGTTTAGATGGAAATTTCATTAACCAGTAGAACAACAATTCCAAACAGAATGCACGTAACGTCAAAATGTAGTGTCTTTTGCAATGTAAACAGTAGTTACACACACTACTACAGTCCGCCGACATCAGTGTCATTGAATATCTGGGGGCTACACTTAAAATAGCGGTCCAAAAACACAAAATTAGAAACGAAAGTCATTTAAAATAAATGTTGCAAGTAAAATGGGGGGAAATATCTCGATAACACCAAAAATTGGTCGAATCAGTACCACAACATTTAGAGACCATTATAAAAGCCAAAAGTCATGCCCTAAATATTCACGCTAGTGTAAATGCAAATGTGAGATATTACAAAAATTTCATTGGTGTATCCTCAATTTTTTGAGGCAAAAATTTGCGTATGATTATTTAAAATGATTCTGAAACACTTCAACTTAGAAGGTTTTTTTTATTTTTCTTTATTTTTACTTTAAGTTAAATCATTTGTTAAATGCAAAAATAAAAACATTTTGCACTTCTGAGTTATTTATATCGAAAGTCAGATTTACCAAGTTAAAGTAAAGTGTACTCTTAATTGTTTGAGCGACTTTATATGTTTTATTTTACCATTTAATATAATAAGTATAAAACTTTTTAAAAATGCTTTTATTGGTGTATAAGAAAGAAAATATAATTTTTTAGCTAGGAATTCAAAATAAAAATCTCATAAACAGGAGACATAAGCAGAAATATTCTAAATAAATTAGAATTCTATTCAAGTTCTTCATATTTTATTATTTATTTTTATATAATCAATACTTATAAATGTTTCACTGAAGTTTTATGACTCTTCCTTATAATTTTTCTTGTCTTATTTTATTATTTTTGTTTTGTGTGAAAGACCCTTGGTTTTCAAAATGTATTTTTCCTTTTAAATAGTATATAACTGAAAACAATTTTAATTTTGTTTGTTTAGTTAGTAAGTTTCTAATCTTTATTTACTATGATATCAGTGTCTCTTAAAAAAGAAAGATAAAATAGTTTTTTTTCCACAAATAATTAAGATTCATATAAGGATTCTAATTTTGATTCATTAATTTTAACGTAAAGACAGGACTTGCAGAATAATTTTTCATCTGTTATTTTTTCTGCACTATTATTTACAATAATTTCTCATTACTTTTATTTTATTAATGATTTAAAATAGGGACAAGATTAAAAATTTAAAAGTGAATTCTATTTCTAAATTTGGGAAAACAAATTCCTCGAAAATATATATTTGTCGAATTCATATGAGTTAAAAATTTCTATTTCAAATTAGATCGAAAATTCCTCAAACAAAAACATAAAAAATTTACTCATTTATAAACTTAAATTGGCAAGAAATTAATAAATACATTTTTTGATGCTTTTAAAAATGCTGTTTCAAAGAACAAATATATATATATCTCGATATTCATGTTCTAAAAACAATTATTAATCTAAACTTTTCCAATAATAATGGCAATCAATCAATCCTAGACATTAAGTATTTTTTTATAAACATAAAACTTGAAGAAAATTGAAATAAAAATAATTTCCACTTACAATATTCTTCATCTTTTATTCCAAGAAAAGAATTCGAAACCAGCTTGAAACTTTTCAAGAAGGTGAAATCTGTAATTCTGAATGAAAGGTAAAATGAAGTTGTGTTGAAACGTATTTGCTATATATACCTTTTATCTCCTGTTCCTGAAAATAGTTCTTTGACTGGAATACCAGGTCATAGCGTTGATCAGATAAGGTACCAGGTACGGTCCAGACGAATTTCCTTCTCATATATTCTTCGAATATTCATTGTTAGAAAGTTCCATCGTATGACGTCATTCTATCCGGAAGGATGTGAAAAACTGCGATACGTGGGTTCGAGGGGCGAGATCTAGCTTGGTTGGCTTTCACGTCTGGACATTCTTATCTTCCTACTGTTTATTCCCAATAAATCTTCTAATCTTATTGTTCCCCTATGAGTACTATGGCGCCTCCTGTTATGTCCACCAAGGGGGATTGACCACCTGATTGGTAAAAATGGTTCTGCTGGCCTTAATATTTATTATCTTATCCAAAGAAATTTTAGGTGGGAATTTCACCGAAGATGGGTATCTCTAACAGTTTGAAGACTTAGGATCAGTTTTTTTTAAAACTTTACAATAGCAAATTGATACTTCCGTGGAATCCTTTCATATACATAGCTAAAGAAATAAAACTGGCTCATGCAAAAAAAGGGGAATTTTAGAAACTCTAATTATTTTTAGAATTTAAATTTAATATCTAATTTATGTCACCTTGCACGTAATATTGAATCTATCAGCAATTTAGTACAAGTTTTATTGCAGCATTTTTAATCATGGACAAATTCAAAGAATAATTGTACGCATTTCTATGTACAGGATAAAAGTAAGATAGCATTTCTTTCATATTTTTATATTTTATCTCAATGCTTTTATTTCTGCTTATTCAAAAGAACTGTGTACCCTTTTCTGTTTTATAAACGCTGTTTGAAAGAAATCGAAATTGTTGAAAAGTGTAGTTCTAAAACATTAGAAACGGTGTTTTAACCATTTCCTCATTTTCTAAAAATATTTAGTAAGCCTTCAATTTGAAAAAAAGCAAGACATTTTGAGATAGTTAATTATAAATAGATTAATAAATGAAAAAAAATACCCCCTCCCGTCATTGTTGTAACCACTCAGGTGGTGAGAGTCAACAGCCATGCAAGAAACCTCTCTAACTAAGCAGATATACTGAAAGAAATAGTACATGATTAGTCCAGTTTCAATTATTGCTAATATTGTCCAAATATCCTTTGTGTCAATTTATAGTTTCTTCAGAAATATATAAAAAAAATATTTCAATAACACTTTTTAAGGCGATACAGTACTAGAAAAATCCTCAAAACATCAAATTTTTTATTGACATGAGCCAAAAACAATTGATTCATTGACTCATTCTAAATGTGCCTGCAAAATTTTAGAGCTGCAACTTTATTTTTTATTAAATTATTGAAGGATTTTCGATACATGACAGGAGAGTAAATAATGTTGCCATGCCCACTGTTCAGATTTAAACAGCTATAAAAAAAGGCTCATTTGGAAAAAATATTGCCAATTTACCAAGGACTTTCATCAAAGGAGCAATTAGAGTGATGTATTTGGTCGAAGACACAAAACTTCAATGAAGCTTTCGCCACAGAGCCTTTTGGAGCAAATACTCAAAAGTTACAAATGCATCGATCAAACAGAATAGCAGAAATAATAAAGAGAATAACAGAATAATAGAAATAGCAATCAGAATAGCAGAAATATATAGTTAATCAATTTTGATACGTGTACTAATTTTTTAAAGGTATTATGATAAGATTTGTGAGATTTTGATCTTTCGTTAGTTTTTCTTTATACAGCTTCAATATACAAATATAATATTTTATTTCCATAAACTTTTGCATTTTTTTAACTTAAAACAATTGAGAATAACCTGAATCACATCTTGTAAAAGTTGGATAAGGCAAATTGGATAAATTTTATAATATAATTTAGATGAATAAAAACTTTAAATGCATTTTTCTCACATTTTCTCCATGTTCATTTTTTGCTAATATATACAGCATTTCAAAGCCCAAAGCTTTCTTAAAAATGGAGGTAAAGGTGTGAAATTTTTTATGAATGTTCAGAAATATATGTTTTATAAAACTTTGAGTGGAATTGGCTTTAAGGTGAGTAGCAATTGTTTTTAAATGTCTAAAATCAGATTTCCTATATTTTTAAGATTTTTTTTGTGTGTGTTTTTTACAATGAAAAAATTTTTAAAAATTGAAAATATTGCTGGCAGGAGAAAATAAAAACTAATTTTTATGTAGTATATTATTAACTATCTAGAAAAAAAAACACTTGAGGAAAAATCTTCATATTCAAAAAAAGCCTTAGAGTTTTTTTAAAAAACTCAAACTTTTTAAGAAAATTTAATTTTTTTAAATTTAATTTAATATTATTATATTGAATTTTTAAGAAAATTTAATTTTTTAAAAAATATTGAACTTTAAAAAAATATTTTGAGAAGAGTTATAAAATAAACGAAAAATATAATTTTAAACATTGAAATTTAAAGAAAAAAGTTTTGAGGTACTGTGTCGCCTTAATCAGCCTGAATGCGGCTCTTCTCAATCTGCCGGACTTTGGTAGCTTAATCTGCCTGTGTGAAAATCCTCCACTAAATGTTTTCTTAAAGTTAAATTAACGTACCATTTTAAAGCAGTCTTAAGCTGGAGTCCCACGGCCCATTCCCCGTCTGCAGACGAGCCACGTGCCACCCGTTGACAGCTCTTGCGGTTTTGTGGTCCCTTTGATGGCCCGTGTACTTACCGCCAAGAAGTCGGTAAGTAGACGGGTCATCAAAAGCGGCATTCCCACGACGCGAGGATACACGGATTCGGCCATAAATCAGATCTCCCACCCACTGGGGGACCACACTCCCCCATAGCCAGGAGGATGCGTTTCCCCTTTCGCCCCTTCTTGGTCTCTTTGATGACCCGTCTACTTACCGACTTCTTGGCGGTAAGTACACGGGCCATCATAGGGACCACAAAACCGCAAGAGCTGTCAACGGGTGGCACGTGGCTCGTCTGCAGACGGGGAATGGGCCGTGGGAATCCCCCTAAAGAGACCAAGAAGGGGCGAAAGGGGAAACGCATCCTCCTGGCTATGGGGGAGTGTGGTCCCCCAGTGGGTGGGAGATCTGATTTATGGCCAAATCCGTGTATCCTCGCATCGTGGGAATGCCGCTTTAGGGCTATATTGGGACGGACCTCGTAATTTTCAACCGAGGTCAAATGATGAAGACACCAAATGAGCTAGCTCCCCGTCCCTCTCCACACCACATCAGCGGGTGGACGTTTGACCAGACAAATTTAACGAGCAACAGATCCCCTTACATGACGGTTCTTCTGTAGAATCGGATCTTGAACTGAAACCAAACGGCTGACGACTAACCGAGTTTTTATCAATAGATCACCGTGCTGCTCCCCCTCCACTAGATGAACCGCTGTATATTCTCAGTGGCAGTAATTTTTTACTACTACTGAGGAAAGAAAATTATTATTTTTTAGTTATAATACTATTACAAGTAAATTTTAATATCATTACTAGCTGTGAGCATGAATGATAGTACATACTAATTATTATATGTATTAATTAATAATTATATTAGTAGCATCTATTATTATGTATTAGTAATTATTTCAAAAAAAGACAGTTTCACAGTCTCTGAAACTTATACGCAAAGTTTAGGTGATAGATACACTCGTTCCATTATGATCTCTTTGAAATTCAAAATCATCTTACATGGAACATGTTACATCGTTACCATCAAACTCATTAAACAGATGTAAGCTAATGCAACCTTTTAATAAACCGAACTATAAATATGAGATCATAATTAAACCTAGCATAAACTTTACTTAGTAACAACTAGGAAGAGGGGATCGCAGTGTCGGCTTAAGTGTTATTTTATATTAATCTAACAAAACTCCAATTATACAAAACTTTTTAGGTTTAAATGATAATAAAGAAAGGGGAAATATCAAAATAAATTAATAATATTGAATAAAAATCTAGAAATTCTTCACTGTAAATGTCCAGAATACTTACGAGCTTATACTTATGAATACTTATGAATAAAAGATGTATTCTTAATTGCTCTAATTTAATAAAGACGTAGAGTTTCCGGAATTTTAACTATTAAAAAATGTGCCTGATTTCAAAAAATAGATGGCACTGCTACTCTGAGATTCAATCCCTTTTTACTGTTCTATCAAATATTTAATTATGTGTTTTGATTCCTTATAGTTGAAAATTAAAAAAAAAAGATATCTAATATTGTGTAATTTACAAAAAGAACAAAAAATGAAGTTACTATAACTGATAAACTTTTTGGTGAGATCAATGTTGTTTAGCAAATAATTTGCGAGAGGTATATTTTCAATAAATATTTCACAGCTCCTTTTAGCCAACTTACGTTGCTGTTTTTTTCTTTGCGATTTTTAACTCTTTAAACTTCAGTTTCTCTACATATAATTACAGACTAATTTGTCAGGTTGCATTAAAACTCAAAGCAATAGATGTCCCAACCGAAAGGTTCAGAGAATAATATTCTATTGAAAATATTTGATTTATTTCATCATTAAATAAATGCAAATTATAATTTTCTTAATGTATACATTTTGTACAAAAACTGGCAACATTTTCACCACCTTAAAATTGCCTATAATTTTTTGAAACACATTCTGATAAATTGTAAACTATTCATAAATTAAGAATTTTCTATTTAATCCAATATTTATTAATAATATTTTTAAATGGAATGGTTCGATTTTCAAAGCAGCATTTATCTTAAAAACAAGGGTCTGAACATTCAATGAAAAAACACTTAAATAGAAAAAAAAGAACTTTATTAAAATTCCAAATTGCAGTGGTGAGATTGCTAAAATTGAGACACAAGTTTGTTTGTTTTTCAATATTATTCCAAGAAGATAAAAAAGAGTTGGTAGAATTCAAAATAAGGATTTAAAACGGTCCAATCAAAAATTATCACTACTATTAATAATTTATTTAACCAAATGTAAAAAAAAATCTTTTATAATTAATTTTATATTTGTCTCAAAAGATTCACTATTGAATAGTGAAATTGACATGCTTTTCTTTTAAAATTTTATCCCAAATATACATAAAAATTCATTTTACGTATGAAACAGATTCTAACATATCAAACACTTATTAAATACACAACTGAATATCAAAGCTGGAACATACGCACAAATAAGTATATAAAAGCAATTCGAAGGTAACAAATTTTAGACAGCATCTATGTCCATGTCCAGAAGACCCGCCTTGAAATCCATGGGCCTAATCTTCATCTCGGTCATCTTCAGTGATTCAGAAGGCCCTCGCCATGTGGACCAGATGATACCATCGGCGCTCTTCACCTTTTCGCTGTTGTACATGCCGTTGAGGTTGGAAGTGTGGCAGTCGGCGAACCACCACCCACCCTTGTGTTTCTGGGCACAATGGTAGGTGCTGTTATCATTGTCTCGGTCAATGGTGGAGAATTTCTGACCATCGTGAGTTCTTGAGAGGGCATCACCTAAAACGAATATGCACCAATTCAGCATTGAGCTTACTATGCAGATACGGATGAACTAATCAAAATGACATGTCTTAAGAAAGCAAAAGCTACCAACTACATCAGCATGCTTTTCTGTAATTACTTATTCAAACATAACAACGATAGAAACAATATCTTTGCAGGAGGACAATAATAGTTATACAATAAAAGCTGCAATACAATAATATAATAAGATAATAAATCTTTAGTAAAAACTGTCCAAACTATTTCACTGGATGACCAATGTGATTCAATGAAAATATGGATTTTTTCGAATATTAAGCATTAGAGGATCGAATCAATGAGACACTAGTTATAATTAAACTTCCCCTACAAACAGCATCCTATAACACAAAGATATGAGCGGATTGCAACAAAACTCGGTACATAGACTATACACGAGATGCACTCACGTAATTTAGAGAGAGAAAAAAATAGCTCCAAAATGTTCACCAGAGGGCACTTTTTCCAAAAAACATTAAGTTTAACACAATAAATGACCAGAATTGAATAGAAACAATATTAATAATCCAGAACAAGAATTCTGAGTAATAACATGTAAAATCGGTAAAAACTCTCAGTTATAAGAAAAATTGTTGAGATTTGCACTCTTATGAAGAAGAGGAAGCTTCATGCAAAACAGCTTAGGGTGAGAAACGTTTGCAGACGTTGCCTTGTTTTATGTCGATCTTCTGGCTGCAATGATGACGGTATCTTGTTGCGATGTTGAATGATTAAAGAACTCTTTAACGCTTCATGTGCGAAACATCACATTTAATAAGTTATGATCTGCTTTCGAACACACTATCCATCAACTTCAAATTTTGCAGGTGAATGACGGTGGCCAGAAGCAGCACGTTTCCCTACATCATCCTGAACACGATTACAAATGCTCCTCTTGTGCAATTTCATCCTAGACTGCTCTTGTTTCTTTTTTTAATCAAACAACGTACTGTTATTTATCCCCTTTGCTTTACTTAATTAAAACGGTTCTATCACAAGGTATTCGAAAACCAGTCAATACATGTTAATATTGTTTATGTATTCCTCTTTGGTAATTTATTGGGTTAAATTCAAAGTTTTATTTTTTTTAAAAAGCGTCCTCTAACAGACAGCGGACATTTAGGAACTTTTTTTTTTTCGAAATTCCCTGAGCCCATCTCGTGTATAGTCTATATACCAAATTTTGTTGCAACCGTTTGCGTTGAGTGATGCTGTTTATAGAAGTTCAATTATAACCACCCTGTAAATTATTGAATGTTATCAGTTACATCAGACAAATCAATTTTTAAAAAACAATACAGATTAGATATCTGATCATTTTATGGAAAATATTCATTTTTTATATCCACGATTTGTTTTTTGAAATACACAGTAGCGAGTTGAATATACTCACCAGCATCTCCGCTGTAATCATAAGCGTGCAGTTTGTAGTGATGATGTTCCCCATCAATCCAGAACTGGTCATAAAATGCATATCGAGAATTGTTGTTATGATCGGTGAGATCAACTCTGAGGTAGTATTTTTTCTGGTTGGTTAAGGCATAAATATTATCATTGCCTGTGAAAGAAAGAAAAATGGTCGGTTTATAATCCATGGTAATTTCAAACTAGTCTTCGACATTCATGTTGTTTGCTTTTATATCATAATGATGCTTTTTTATAGTTTGATAATGATCTTATAAGAATTTAATTCAATTTTGCTGCAGTCTAACTTAGATGTAAGGTTTGAATTTTTCTTAGTATCTTTGTGTAATTTATTATCATTCCTTTATTGATATCGATTTTTGTCTTCAAACCTCTTCTTGGCATTTTAGGGTCAAAAGGGGACGATAATTAGACGAAAGTCAGACTCCTCACAGAAAAAATTCCTGCTTTGAATCCCTGCCAGAGGGTGACCTTTAAGAAAGTTTTCATCTACGAACTACAATGCCACTTACGAACTTTTCCGAGATTTTTAATCTTCCTAGAACATAGGTTTAGTAATAATTACTCGACTTATTTTCAAAAGATTACTTTGGCAAAATGTTATACATATAAGATATTTAGTTAGATCTTGATGTAACAGACAATTTCTAACTGTGAAAAACCATTAAAAACAATGAAGACGTTTAGACACCTAAAATTTTTAACAAATACAGTCCTATTTTTTTAAATTATGCTAAACTGATTGAGTTGTGAAGTGTTAAATATCAGGATTTTTATAACCAATCATCGGCATCCGAAGATTTATTCACAGATTTTTCTGCATAGTAACAATTGAAATAATCTAAAATTATCTAAAACAATATTTAATGCTTCATAACGTTCTTAATTTTGGTGGTAAAAGAGTGGAACTTTTTCTTATTTAAAATGTCGATTTGTGTAGAATATTTTGCAAAATATTACCAATAGTGCTATATCAAAATTGGTATTTCGCAATTTATTCATCAATACATGCATTGATTTAAACAACATAAAATATAATTCAATACGCCATCTAAAACATTTCTCCAGCTAGGATTGCACATTTATTTCTAAACGTTTAGTTTATTTTAACGTCCCCTTTTTGAAGCAACACTACAGCTACTGTGAGACGGATCTCGTAATTTTGTACAGTAATCAGATGACAAGGACGGCATCTATACCAGCACCCCCTCTCCTCTCCCCCATCCCCACCACACCACACCAGAGGGAGGACGTTTGAACTGACGGGTGTAACGTACAACTGGTCCCCTTACACTACGGTTCTTCGGGGAAATCGAGTCTTGAACCTGAAACCCAACTGCTCACGAGCCGAGACCTAACCCCAGCCCTCCTAAACGTTTAAAAATAAACTATCGAGCCGTGATTTGAATGCACATTCCACTTATCAGTGCTTGATAGGTTTTTCTTCCACAGATTAACTGAAAAGATAAAAGCATTTTTGCTTATGAGTCACACGCCTTCCCCTCACCCTTAATCTTCTCATATCTCTAAAAAAAAGAGAGAGATTTATTTTTTCTGGGCTCTCCATTTCAAAACTATAAAATCAAATTATACAAGCTTTAATAATCCTTTCCCATTATTTTCATTTCATTAAAAACAAGGTCACCTTGACACAAAGCTATTTCAATTTGATCATGCTTCGGAAGCATTTAAAACATTTCCTTAAGGTTTTTTAATTAATATTTCTTTGATTTAAAAGAGATATTTCCCGACTTTTAAAAAAGATTTCAGTATTCTGATTTCTCTATTTTATGTATTCTTTTATATAAAATATTAAATTAGGGTTGAAGAAGTTGTGAAAGAATTATAAGACTTGCAGAATTTTTTCCCGAAATCGCACCATAAGAAATCACTGCAATCTAATATTTTTATAAGGCGTCTATCTAATCTTGAAGAAGAATAAATAGTAGACAGAAGTCCTTAGATATGTCAGTTTACAAGATATTTTATAACAAACTTAAACAAGGATAAAATATTTTATTTGAGTATATCAAATGAAAATTTCAGTGTTGTCTAAAATAAAAATGCAAACGTAATAGCCCAATTCATATGGTTACCTTTACAAATTTTGCATATTATTCAAGAATACAAAATTGTAATATAATAAATACGAATATGTACAATTATACATATTCTTATGTTCTTCTTATTATCTTATATTTTTATTATTCAAGAATAACGTTTTAATTTAGTATCACAAGAACTCACCTAACCAGAAATCTCGGCGAAGATCCCCAAATCCGTTCTTGTAGCTATGCCAGGATTTTAAAAAGAAATCAGCCGGTCTCCTATAATCACCTCTTCTTTGGATAACCTAAAGAGATGTATGTTTTAAACTAGTTTCCTTTGGCGATTTCAGATATTAAGCGTATCTCACATCAATTTAATCTGACATAACTTCTTGATTCCATCAATAAATTATTTCCAAGCCTTCAAGTGTCAAAAATATTAAAATCGTATCATTTTAATAATCTTGCATATATTCTCTTAAATGTGTACATGAGCCTTTTTAGTGAAATTAGTCCCATAACATCAAAATGCTATTAAAAAAATAAATGTCAAGTTCACATACTTTCTAACTGCCACAATACTCTAATTACACTTTTTTTATTTGCATTATAAACTTTAGGTATTAAACAGAATCCTTATTTAGCTGTCAACAATTTTTAAAAAAAATCACGCATTTCAATATCTGATGAAATAATGAAAATAAATATCCAAAACTTAGAAACATAATAAATATTTCTAAAATTTAGAAAGAAAGCTGAATAAACTTATAAAATTCAGAAAAAAATGACACGCCAAATAAACAGGGACCACTAAAAAAAATTTTAACTTTAAAATGAGGTAAAATCAAACTTGTATTTAACAAATATTTCAGAGTTATCCTGGAAAAATGTCATATTATATATATATATAGCTTGTTAAAATATTCCAAACATTACTCCGAGGTATTGCAAACTTCCAAAGTAAATCTGTATTAAATTTTGTAGCTTTAGATTAAACTTTCTAGCCTGTAGAGCGCCAACACACACATTCTTATAATTTATTATGAGTCAAGAAAATAAGAAAAAAAAAGCAAAGAATTGGTCACGAAATTCCAACCATTGCTACAATTTGATTTATCTTTGCTTTATGTGAAAGCTCAGAATCTCTAAATAAGTTATCAGCGATTGTCAACTTTCTATTTTACAGAGAAATCTAAAAAATACTACATCACTATACATTCTCTATGTGGCAAAACCATTGCCTCTAAGCACTGTCCGAATTTCAAAAATTTTAATTTTATATAAAGGACTTATTTATTCCTTGATCCTTCAGCAATAATCGCATGCTTCCAGCATCCTAATTTTTTGAGAAATAAAGCAAGGACTTTGGAAGTGACACCAGCTTAAAGAACTGTCACGATTTTAACAATTTTCAAACATTTAAATTAGCACTTTTGTTTGTTGCCATAGGATGTAGTTCAAAAAAAATTTTGGCACTACTAAATTAATATTATTGTTATGATTGCCCAAAAACTGATGTTCGAGGGTTGCTTTTAAAAGTTTAAAATGAAAATCATTTTGCTTCTTCAAACTCGAGTGAAAAATTAAAAAATGGTGATAAGGTTATTGAGAAAAAAGAAAACCAAGAATTAACTGCAAGTAAAAAAACAAAAGCAAAATATTTAAATACCTTCCATAAATGCAAAGCTTTTGAGAACAACACATTCATCTTATTCGTGTGTTAAATAATAACATGAATAATTAAAATTGTTGCAGATCCAGTTGTGATATGGAATCTGTTTTTCATTTGAAACTAATTTCGGAAAACTCGGTTTCATGAAACAGCTGAAAAGCTTTCTTAAAATTATCTTCCATTTTAATAGTTGGAGACATTTAAATTAAGGTAGGATTTTATCGTTCAACCCAAATTAACGGCAATTGATTTACATCTTTTCATTTTCAAAAGCACGAAAATAAAAAGATATAAATAAATTAGGAAATGTCTCTTCGAAAGTCTCATATATTCTCTAATAAAGATGTTATTCTCCTGCTCCTCATAAAATTACGGATCTTGGGAAAGTTTGTGAACGCCGTGAATTCTCAGAATCTTTTTTTCTAAGCCAACAATCTAGAGTATTGTTTTTCAAAATATAGTAAATAAAACCGATTACTCACTTTGGAGATATTTTTTTTCTATCGGCTGAAATCAAAATTTGATTCAGAATTAAATTTTTACCAACAAAATTCTCAACTGACTTTAATTCAATTAAATTGTTGCCTTTTTAAATAGTTATGTTTACATGCATCAAAAGGGCAAACATGGCAGGCGATGTATCTTTTAATGAATTTAATTTACAATTACAATTTAGACACTCAAAATTTTACTTTATTGTCACATTTAGAACCTATATTTCAGATATCAAAGCACTTTATGAAATTTTATTTAAATCATTGTGTTCGAGTAACCGTGTTTATATGCATGCAAAAATACAATGATCAACCCTTCGACATATTTTGTTCGACGTTTCATAGTAGACTTCACTACAAATGTTAAAACCGGTCACTGTACGATTTCTATTTTGTAGGAAACGTGTTTGCTTATATTAGGGAAGGTAGCGAAATTTCGAATGAATTTCGATCAAAAGTCCAAATAAATCTAAACAATTTGTGGAAAGACCACATATGAAATTTCATCTGTCTAAATATTTTTGAATTATCCTGTTCACAAACAGAGTTCTAGTAATGTGTTTTTACGCACTCGTGGATTTGGAGATCCTTAAAAATATCGAGTTCGAATTTTTCGATAATTTCAATTCCTTTTATTTGTATGTTTCAATACAAAGAACTTCGAATAGTAAGAATATAAATTTATGAAGTAAAAATATGGAATAAATGCTTAAATGAAAAATAAATCGCATCATTTAATCAATTCGAATCATTTGATTCGAAACTAAACTTTTTAAATTTTTGATAAAATGTTTGCTTAAAGGTATGAATGCAGAAAGTTCGTATTTTTTTTAGACAAATTAAATGTAACCGGAGTGAAAAACTCAAACATATTCTGATTAAGAGCAAATTACAACGTTAAGAAATGTCAGTAAAGATTACTTATAATAATTGAATTCAAATCGAAGATCATTAGAACACTTCGTCGAATCAGCAAAATTTGACGTATATACCAAATTATGCAAAGTAGATCATCATTAACTAGATAGTTTGTAGCTTCATGTGGCGGATCTTTAAATTACGAGCCTCCAATGTCAAGCATTGAATATTCTAGTTGAAAAATATTGCGCCTGCTGTCGATATTAAAGGAAATATCGAACATTCCATCCAAATCATTCGTTTGGGTGAACGCACAGCTATATGCCACGTGTCAATTTGTTATCATTAATCAAGTAAATTATCTATTATACCTCTTTTTTTGCAGCAGAAAATTGGATAAAAAAATACCACTACTGCAATTATAATAAATGCACCTTCTTCCACAATTAACTGGTTCACTCTAAGCTTTTAAAAACATTAGATAAAGTTTAACATTAGAATAAAACGTTATTCACATCACATAACAACGCCATCTTATGCCTTAATGCCTATAACATTAAGTAATATAACCACTTATATAAGCACAAGAGGGAAAGGGGAAAAAACGATAAAAGAACAAAGGAGACGGCAAATCATCCAATGATCTCCAGACAGAAACTCATTGATGTCAAATCCTTCAGAATTGTGTTCCATTTTTGATGAAATTATAACTTAATGAAGGGGACAAAAACACTTAAAAAAATGGCGACTATGGGGTGAACTTACAGGAAAATAAGATTACTAACTGAAAAGAGAAAAAATTGCTAAATTACTTTGTGGACTTTTGTATGACTTGTATAATCATATGCATGCCATACTGGGTCTGTGTTTTCCTTTCGTTAGTGAGAACTGCACTTTTGAGGGACTTTTGTGCTTTTTTTAATAAATAATTAACTATTTCGACAACTGTGTAGTCTTGAAGAATTTGGAGTAACAACTTAGTTTGGATGGCTTTCTGAAGAAGATAATTAACTGATTTTGTCCCTGCCATGAACAGCTGATTCCCCCCCCCCGACACACATATTTACACAAAAACTTCAGAGCATGCTCATTAATTACATGTAGATCCCATGACAGTGATCCCATCCCAGGTACAGTGAAATTTATGTATCACAATGCTTGTTTAATATTGTCTTTATGACTGTATATCTAAATCAAATTTATATTACCCATCAGTTTTCAGGTAATGTTATCGTGTCGTTATCATTTCTTGATTTAAAAAAGATGACAGGCCGCAATAGCATTGTCTCAATGATATTTCTTGAATCTTCAGAAATCTTTATATTAATCATATGTTTTACAGACATCTTTATAGAGGATATCCCAAAATTAACGCAACATTTGAATTTGTCACCGTTTCTGAAAACTGATGATTATGTGTTTTCATTGTTGAACAATATTTCAAAAACAACGAAAGTCTAGCAACTACAGTTCCAAAATCTGAGAATTGACCTCCTAGATCGTGCGATTTAATACCATTGAATTTCTTTTGACGGGATTATTTGAAATCAAAAGGCTATGTCAACAAACCCACAAGCAAGCTTGCATTGAAGGAGGAAATTCAACACTGCATCAACGAAATTCAGCCACATTTATGCAAAATGGTCATAGAAATTTTCGACAAAATAGTGTGTAATGTAAAAGAGCAAAGTCGTGGAGGCCATTTGCTGTGTGTGTTATTTCATACATAACCTTATTCTGCGTACTTTACGATTTTTAAAAAATATTAAAACATTGTTTTTTATTTAATTCAGATCTTACGTTAACGCGTTATTCTATCGTGTAATGCTCCATTTTTACTGATCTTAAATTAACAGCTACCAAATAGTTTTTTAATAAGGTTACTAAGATTTTATTGCATGAATGGTGGCAAATTCACGCATTAATTTTGGGATAAAATTTATTAATCATATTTTGATCTGATCGTATAAGGATAGGAAACTTTTCATGCTACATTTTTATAAAACAACACTTGCTTCAGTTTTCTTCCAAATTAACCTTGATGAGGCTATTAAATGCAATAAATTTTACTTGAAAGATATAGGCTACCATTTATTTGGTTGCGACATTTCAGCTACTTTTTACAAATGTATATTTGTCTGATCAGTTTAACATATTTTCATTTGATATCAATGGGAACTAATCTATCAATATTATCCTCGAAATGCATTGATTTTTCAAATTTTTAACATTTAGGATTAAAGTTTCCCTATCAATTTTACCCATCTATCTTTTCAGTGATTGTTGTCGAATTTAACCTTTTGAAATTATTTTTTCATAATGTAAGTCATTGTTTCAGGAAATAAATAGGTTAATACTTACTGTCCAACCTCCACCGCTGGTTTCCATGTCGCAATATGCATAGACGCTTCCAACCATTACTCGGTTGCGTGGCCAAATTTGATAGACACCACTTTTGTTATGCCCACACTGCATTACTTCATCGCAATCCATGGGCTTGGGAGGACAACTGCAGTCGAGTTTGCCTTCTGTTAACGAAAATAAAACAGTAATAAATTTATGGTGCACTAAGCACTTTTGCAGTCTAGCTTATTCCCCGTAGTTTTACAGTTTCACGCTATTTAACTTTTAATATGGAAAGCATTTATTTAACATATTTTGTTATTTCTTAAGAATGAAAATGAGAATTTAATAGAATCAGTAGACTAGAAATGATTGAGCATGTAAATTTGTGCATTATATATTATATTATATGTATACTAAAATAAAAGTGGAAAGAAAATTCACACTTCAGAGTTATTTCCAAAAACAAATATATTAATTTTACAAGAGATTATCTCTTAATTTATGATGTAATTAATGGTATATGGTATCTTAAAACAAATGTTATCTTAATATGGTATTTTAGTTACAAATTTAATTTATGGCAAAATCGGGATATTGAATGATTAGTAGAATGAAATTAGTTAACATTTTATCATAAAAATAAAGCACTATTACTAATTGTGTATCAAATTTAATTGAAGGAACTTATTAAAATTAACTTTTATGGAAATGAAATTAGTATCGCCATCAAGGTAATTTTTGAACTTAATGTAATGTGAAAATTATTTTTATGAGATATATTTTTAGAAGGTATAGCTAATAAATACTAAAAACTCTAATTAATTTATATTTTAATTATTTTTTAATTTAATTGGAGACAATGATTTTTTTCCTTAAAGAACACTTAACACAAATTTCATCAAAATCTGTCAAAAACAAATTTGTATGAGTTTGAATTTGAATTTCTGGCGCAAGATCCTGATATAGAATATGCTGTGCCAAAACAGCGTAACACACATAACAAACAAATTTGTATAAAAGATATGTATCTTTATTATATAGGTTATTATAAAAGATTGAAATTCGAGAATGTAAAGTAAGCAATTGTCAGCACATATCAAATAGGTGGGTGAAATACCGGATATTTGATTATATTTTTATATGTTTGAACCATTAATCCTCATTTTTATCTTAAACCGCGAGTTTAAAATAATTCTTATGGCTTTTTAACAGTTTTGATTTTAAAATTAAAATAACTTTTATTTCGACACAGAATATCCATTAGAAAATTACGCAAGTAAATATTCACATCATTCCAATTCACTCCAAAGTCCCTTAGATAAGACAAGTTTCATTCCCTCAAGGGCTCCCTTTCCATTAATTTCCTACACTAGATATATGTTTTCTTAATTTTAACTCTCTACGTGAGCAATTTTATGAGAAACATTCTGATGAACTAACAAAATATTGATTTGTAAATCTCTTTCAAAACAATTGATTTCAGTTTGTTTATATAAAAAAATTCAATCTTTGCATTTAAAAGCAATTTTAAACTAAATAATTAAAAAAACTGTTGAAGAAAATATAAATGCTGCTTGGTTATAGAATTGAAATTCTTTAAATTATAAAACATTTTGTTTTTACAGTATTTAAATGACACAACATGAAAGTCGGAAAGGATAATTAGGAAAATTAAAGTAATGTCCTAATATACAGTATTACGTTGTATAAATTAGAGTGCATGGCTGAAGTAAATTAAATAAAAGAATAAAAAATTAATAGTAGAAAATATTGCAAAAAATATATCGAAATTTCGGGCCCTCAAAACTGCAAGACCTTTAGGAAATTGTCTATTTGATAATCTGTACGTGCTGATAATACAAGTAATTACTACCAAGGCGATTGCTGATAAAATTACAAAGAAATATTTTCCACTTTTATATTCAAGTTATTAACCAAATAACTGTTTCGACTTCTGAAAATATGTACCTAAATTGTGTCTCAAAAATTTGCCTATATTTACACCTAACAAATAAACTCGACATAATACAAAATGTACTTTTTTCCATGACGAGTAACTCGTCCAAAGCAGTTAACTGGTTAAAATAATCTATTTGAAATCCAGTTACCTTCTGGCAAGTTCTCTCTCAGTTTGTCGATCAGAGCCGCTGCAGTCTCGAGATACGTTTCTGCCTTTGCATTTTTGACAGCCCCGCACTCCTTTGGGGGTTCGTCACATCTCGTCGTCACATACAGAACGGCAAAGAGAGCTATTTGAAGAAGCCGATGTTGAGAGAAAACCATCTGTTAAAAATAAAACCATAGTTAATAAATAAAATGAATGTAATTTAATAAGAGATGCCTTTATTTCACATAAAAAAGTTCGTTTCAAACATAAAACATCGCATTAAGCCAATTTAAGGAACAGAATTTATTAGCTTACATAAATAACAGCCATATGTGGATATGAAATCGAATTATTCTGACATGAAATCAATCGATTATCACCAACCGAGGAATAATTTGTTTTGTGATAGTTTGATTATCGTTAACAGCCTAATAATGTGTACATGACACTCCTCAATTATAATCAACCGCAAAATAATCCCCGCTCAACAACTCTCAATCACCAGTCGTGGAAAAACGCATTTGCGATGTCTCAGTTATAAACGAGTGCGGAATAATCACTTATTATAATTAGCTGCGAAATAATCAGTACGCCTCAACTGTTACTGTCATTCATCAACAACTGCAGAACGATCTGCGCATTACAACTACCATTTATCATCACTTGAAGAATAATATTCAACAAATGATCAGGATTGATAATCACCTTTTGCAGATTATACTCTTATTAATTGATTAAAGCATTTTAATTACTGTTAGAAAAGTGGAAACCTTCACATTTTTTGGCCATGTGTATGGTTACTAATTATTATAAAAAACTATATTTAAGAATTAATGATTGTTTACAAAAGCCCGTGGTGATGTATTCAATTCACGTAACAATCATGCATAAGCAGGATATAACAGTCAACTTCAGTTTGTCATATTCTTTTTCCTTCCCATTATGCAAGAAAAGAAACAAATTCCACAACTAGACTGATATGATATATTTGATGATTATCTTTAGGAATGAGCCTTGTAATAATGAAATCGATAAAGTCTCAAAATCTAAAATTATTTTAACACTTTCGAAAGACAACAAATAAAAAATACTTTGTTAAATCTATTTTGTCAGTAAAAAAAAAGCAAACGACTTTTTATCCAAATTTCCAAATTAGTCGTCTGAAATTTACGCTGTTGTTGTTGTCAGCGAATATTTATATTTGATTTCAAAATTTGAATATTGAGTAGAATGTTTAGAAATTTTTTTCTAAAAATTCCTAAACATTTTTGTAAAAATACACTTATTTTAGAGCACTAACAGAAGAGTATTCCATGAAAAATCTGAAAATCAGAACAAAAATTGTAAAAAGGCGAGGAACTGACATTCTTAGTTATAAGCAAATTTCTATTTTAATAACATTCATCATATGTTTTTTTTAATTTTTAATTATTATTCAGGAGTTTTGTTTATTTTAATATATTTATGAATTAATTTTCTTGTCATACTATTTCCAGTGCTTCACATTTTCATAATTTTTGTTTTATCAATGAAATTTTTCTGTTAGAAATTAATTTCAACATTTTAGTATGCTAATAAAATTTGACTTTTTAAAACTTTATTTTAGTTTTTAATATATTTTATAATATATTATTTCATGGAGTCCTGTTATTAGATTTTTTAAATTTATTATAGTTGGCTTTTATAGTATTTAATCAATACTATATGAAACTGTGTGATTAACTGATATTTAATTTTGAAAATATTGCATTTCCATTAAGAGCACACAACTGAAAGAATTTCGTGACATTTTCACATGATGAAGCAAGATAAAATCAACTATAAAATCCCATCTTTATTAAAACAAAACAAATAGGATTAAATTAAAATACATAAAATAACTTATTTACTGTATATTCATCATTTTTTTATCATGTACTTTCATCACATATTGAACAAATATGTAAAAACTTTTTATAAGCGTGGGAATCGGGACATTCGGCACAAATGAAAATTGCGAACATTTCAATTGTAAAAAAAAGTGATATTTCCCCAAATAAAATATGTGACATATTATGATTTATTTTAATTATAAAAACAGTGTAAAATATTTATTTCTAAAGCATTTGTTTTTAATGAAAAATAAAATACGTGTTGTGATATGAAAATTTTCAAACTCATAACCACAATTCGGTATGTTCTGAAAAAAATAATTAAATGTGGAATCACTCAAAAATTAACGTAATATATGAGCATAGGTTTGATAAGTATGGTAAATTTATTTCCTTTAAATATGCTAATAATAAAAAAATGAATGAATGTCTTGTAACTTGAACAACTAAAAATATATGATGCATAGTACATAGTCCTTAAAGACTGATATTATTACACATAAAAATTACATTTAACAGATGCATAATGTTTAAATATTTTTGTACAAAATGTCATATGATTGTAATGAATAAAATACTTTTTATGTATATCGAAATTTGAGGAAAACGAGTTTCAAGACAAAAAAAGCACAAAATTATCTTTCCATCAAAGGCGTTCCTTTTATATCCATTGTTAAAAGAAAATCTATAAATTTCAGATTTTTCAAATCGATACACATATCTTTAATCAATGAAAAGATTTTCATCTTATTAGACAAAAATGGAAAAATCAATGCTTTATAGGTACAAATGTTTCCAGTTCCCATAACCCAAAAGATGTTTTAAATACATTGACTTAATATAAAAATTTGTATTCAATATGCTTCAATTAACAATTTTATTTTTATTTCCAATAAAGTCCATTCACATGACATATCACAACACGTGATAAAGCCATGTGTTTCTTGATTAACGTCGGTTTATACTTTCTCTATCTTCGGCCAGAGGCATCTGGCCGACCTTATGATTGTCAATCTCTAAAAATAACAACACACTAGTTTGTCAACCATTTATCTCTGAAAGGCGCCAATAAAGAGATCTCACCATCCATTTTAAACTATGGTGAATTTTTGATTTCAACTAAAGTGAAACTAAATCCGAACAGAAGTACATGTAAGACCTTTTGTTGTAGAACTATTTTGTCTTTGTCGCTCTCTTGTTACTTTTTTTTTAACTATGTGTATGATGAACAACTATTTCTCTTCGAGTTTCATGATTCAATCCACAAATTTGCGGGGGGAAATAAATGAAGAGACATCACTGTACAAAATGGATGCCCAAAAAGATCATGACCATATTGCCGATCAGGAAGAAACAAAATCGCTAAGTTGTTTTATTCCCATGCTTATACCTTCTGCACTTAATCGTAAAGAGTTGAGACAAAATAGTCGTTCGTGTGCTCTTGTCCTTGTACTATAATGTGTACATAATGTTACAGGAATCCAATCCAATCAAATCCAAACACAATGAATCGTAATTTAAATGGAAATGGCTTTTATCACCTGATCATTGACTGTTAATCTTTCTCTTTCCATACAAAAAGAAATGGGATCAGATTCGATAACAGTTGAGAAATAATTTACAATTCTGGCTATAGGAAACATATACACACTCTCTTTTCGAATTGTCTAATATTAAGACACTGACTTTACTTACCAGTTTGAATAAGATGAACCTTTTAATAATTGTCAGCAGAAAATGTAATTTTTAAAGTTTTTTTTATTATATAAAAATTGTCTAGAATGAATGTATTCACCTTAGTGTATTTGTTACCTTAGTATTACCATTAATATGACATAGATACTATGTTAACCTATAGTGCATCGTTTAACCATTTAGCACCACATTTTTATTTCCATTTATAAGTTTCAAATGACTATTCCAAAAAGTGAAAATGAATGTTTGAAAATCCTTTATTAATTCTTTTTGATAAAAATTTGCAAAAAAGATGGAAAGACGTTAATAGCGGTACTAAAATTAGATTTAAACTGAAAACTTGGGAAACATCGAGATAGTTGTTGTATGAATAGCTAGCTCTACATTTAAAAATATAATTTTTACTTTGTAAAAAATGTGTTGGTAAATTCTGCTTATTTTCATAGTGGAATTATTATGACTTAATTTGTACCACTGGGATATTTCTATAATCAAAAACCATTTTAAATAAGTTATTTCTTTAAAAGTTTCACTGGGAAACCTACTTTAGAAAACTTGTTTTATAATTTTCCTAATTTATATGCACTTATTATTTTTTTTTTCAAAAAATGTTTTGAATAAGGCATGTATTCTAAGCTTAAACACACTTCAGATATTCGAAGTTTATTATTTTTTACAAA
>JAPMOQ010017299.1:3194870-3261530 GCA_026543055.1 Argiope trifasciata
AAGCTTAAACACACTTCAGATATTCGAAGTTTATTATTTTTTACAAAAATTTAAAATTACTAAACTTTAAAGAGATGTTAAAAATCAAAGAGATATTCGAATTCTTTGAGTATTAGTTTTTAATTTAATATCATACGATTAAATTTTTAATATAAATAGTATGAAATGTTTAAACCTAGAAAAGCGGTGCCTAATAGTGATTGATATATTCTCTATTAGGCACTGTTTAAAACTTGGCACGAACATGCTGGATGAATATACAATACATATAACTAAATTTCCCCTATAAATAGCATCCTACAATGCAAATGGATGAACGAAGGGCAACGAAATTTGATAAGTAGATTATAAATGAGATGCGCTCACGAAATTTCATAAGAAAAAAAAATCTAGTTCCAAAATGTCCACCAGAAGGTGCCTTCATGGGAAAAAATTAAATTTGGCACAATAAACGACCAAAACGGAATACAGAAACAAGATTAACAATTCAGAACAAGCATCATGAGTAATAAAATAAAAAAGATGGAAACTCCATAACGCTTCATGTACGAAGAATTACAACTGATCAATTACGATCTGCTGTTGAACATATTGCCCATCAAATTGATATTTTGCTGGTGAATGTGGGTGATCACATGGAAAATCGTTCTCTATGTCGCCCTGGACATGTTTAACAATTGTTCCTCTTGTGCAATTTCGTCAGAATCTGTTCTTTTTTCTGCAAACTGAACTGTGTTTCTAAACAACTTAGGGTTATTTTTAATTTGCCTAGGGTTTTTTGGCGCAAGGGTTGCCCTTAGTTAATGTAATTAGATGACAGAGATTAGAAACTAATCAATAAATATTATATTGTTTCCATTGTTTATAATGTCAAATGTAATGTTTTTCCGGAAAAAGCGTTCTCTGGTGAACATTTTGGGACTAATTTTTCACCCGAAATTCCTTGAGTGTATCTCGTGTATAATCTGTATACAAAAGTTCTTTGCAATCCGTTCACTCGTTTCCACCCCCTGTACATTTTTGGCTCAAAGATCTTATAACAATTTCCATTTTACTGTTGTCATATTAACAGAGACACAATTCCATTAGTAGTTTTAGTGATTTATAAGAAAACGAATATTTTTCGATCAAAATACATTTCCTTTCTATTATACTACGCTTATTAGAAAGTGAAAGCGAGGAAAAAGCGGTAAAAAGACAACGTTTCCTTGCTGTTTTCCGTCTGTCGATGTCATCCCAACGGGATTCCGTTTCAATTTCCGTGTTCAATAGTTTTGGTGTTTGCGTCGCTTATTAATTCTTCGATAAAAATTCCAAACAGGATAAATAAATGGAACGCGGAAATTAGAAATTATGAGCATTCAGTTTAGCGATGAAATATTATTTGTAATAAAGATTTATATTCTAGACAAATAATTTAGTTCTATGCCTAGAATACATATTAATTTTATATGTAATTTATAAAATATATATTTTATTGCAATCTCGAGTTAAAGAAAATTCTTAAAATTATAGAAACAAAGGCTGAAGGCGCGATGGAAAACGATATAAACTTTCTAGAGAGAAAACTTTAAAATAAGACACACACATACACCTGTGTCATCTAAAATTTCTATCTCCAGAATTTAAGGAATATCTATGCTTAAAAAGCTCACGAGTTCGAAGAAAATTCATTTTTGAAATTATATCTTTGCCCTGTGTAACACCGGCTTTAAGCATTTTACGATCTTAGGCAATGTATAATAAAAGCCCTTCTTTTAAAAAATAAATGTTTTCTTATTTTTCAATACTTTTTAAATTTAATCAGCATATAAATGATTCTTCACATTAACATTTTAAGTATTTGTCGGTTTTAACAGCGACCAGAAAGCACAGAGAAAAAAACGTCATCAATTTGGCGATTTCAATCATCAAACTGTATCTACATGCACGCACGCACACACTAATTATATATATATATATATATATATATATATTAGGACGTCTCAAAAATCTTGACAAAGACTTTTATTCCTTAAATATTGATCATAGACATTTACTGTAAATTATAAATCTGTGCAAAGAAAGGTGCAAAATGCTATGAATTCGATTAAAATTTTCAGAGGATTAAGCTATTAAACTCAAAAATGTGTAAAAGTAAAATTGGTGAAAGGTCGAGTACAAATTAAAATGTAAATGTTTAAAGTTTCACCAATCTTTTTTACAAATTTATTTATTTGACAAAATATTTATGATGAATTTTTAATCGACCCTTCAGTGTCCTTTCATACAATTTAACTTTCATAGACAGCCGCTTAGCTTTGCAAGTCGTAAATCCACCTGTAATATTGTCTATGCGTATGGCGTATTTTTGACTAGATAGTTGCCTAATGCTGTTGGACTAAGAGCGGGCTGCAAGCAAATTGTCTAAAGGAATCTTATTAGCCTTTTGCCAAAAAATTCAAATCCCATTAATTATAAAGTATTAAAGTACCAATTTCCTCACAACCATAATTAGTCAAATTCTCATCTGTTTTACTTACATTTCTTTTGTTATTATAAATACTTTAGCTTCTGTTTGAAAATAATTATGAACACATGATCGCAATTGAGACGTAAGTAATTACATACACATACATTGTTGTATAAGTAATAATATAAATATTTCAATAGAGTTAATAAAATAAAATATTGATCTAAAGATTTATTTTAGCTTAATCCTCTGCCATTTCTCAAGTTAAAATGAGTAATTTATTAAAAGTCTGCATAATGCGTATTACTAATGGTCCACACTGATCGTCTATACAATAACTCCAGAAGACCTGATCGATAAAAATTAAAAGGTGGTCTTAAGATAAAGACTGTTGATCAATAGCAAATTTGTGGCCGGATCCTTCAAAGTCTATCCTGTCTGTATGCATATAAAAAGACGAACAACGGGATTAGAGAAATGATATTTTGTATATTATTTTGAATAGCAAAATTGTATACCTGGAACGAATATTTTACTTTATTAATTGGAAGCGAGACAGTATAGCATAGTTAAATACAAAAACCGTCTTTTCTGTAAAAATATATGAAAAAATAAAAAGAACTGGAATGTCCCTTCCCCTCTTCTTTCTTCTGTACGATTTGTGGTTTGTTCCCAATAGAGCACCCGTGGAACTGCATTTTAGCAATATACGTTCGAATGCATAAACCATATACTAAATGTATTAAGTGAAACTAAATAATAGGTAACAAACCTTTAATCCACCGTTGGTAAGCATATAATTACAAACTGAAACAATATATAAAAAACTAAAAATTAGATTTTTTTTACATTTGGAAATTATTTTAACAAATAAAACGATTTTTGCTTCATTTTAAAAAATTTGTAATAACTATAAAAATTCCAAAAATGTATTGCATAAAATCTCAATATAATCTCATAAAATCTTAAAATTTCTATATATTTCAAGATTTAGGACGAAATCATTAATTTGCAAATGCATTGGGGCAAATACAATATGCCATAAACAATACTTTGATAGTACATTTAAATACTTCAATTACTATTAGCAGGGTTCTTATTAATGCTTGAATATTTAATAATTTTAGATTTTTCCTTTAAAAAAATGAAGTATTGGCAATAGACAAGAAATATGATATTTAAAAGAATTAACTTACTTTTTGAAATATTTACGCAAATTCAAAGCATCCACTTAGACAAATACAAACTACGCTTTGTGCACCAAAAATTCTGCGTAGACCTTGCACAAGACCTCACCCAATAACAAAACAAAACTACCCTAGGCAAACAACAAATCTAAAAGAGATGATGTCAGAAATATTTGCTTCCCATCCACCATATAATTCCAGAGAATGGAAGTGACGTAAAATACATGTCCTCAGAAGATCGTATAATGCATCGTCATATCCTCTTTCTCCAAATAAGGCAGGCAGCTTGTTAATTCCTCCAGTCAGTTCGTTTGCGGGAACCTAATCAGCGCAACATTTCTCCCACCAATCTAATCACTTATCCGACAGATTCTCGTAAAATAAGTTACACGAATTTTTATTAAGATTAATGAAAAGCTCGTCTTTTTCTTCTTGCTGTTGATGCATATATTGCCTCCGGCGAGTTCATCAAGGTTCAACGCAGTCAAGGAAATACTGCCGCCTGGTGTGGACAGCGATATGTTCAGAGGCCCTAATCAGGCTAGTTTGTTTAACATATTACAGATGATTTCACTTGTTGATAAGGATATAGTTAGATGTAATGGTTAAAATTCGAGGCTTTTTTGTGTTTAATCATGATGAAAAAAGGCGAGAAAAGATTTCCACTGATCTGTGAAATGTTTAGGGCCGTTACTGACATTCGTGGTTTGACCTATGAGTCTGAGGCATTTAGTGTTGGAAAGTCAACTAGGTCAAGGGATATCTGTCGCAAGTAACCTTGTTTTTGTTATTTTAAAAGAATTCTGATAAGAAATAATTGCGTTTTGCTAGCCTTTCTTGTTATTTTCGGATTCACAAATATGAGATCATTAACAGTTTGCAAAATACATCAAGAAATACAAACCTTACGAAAGTAATTTCTGTATTTTTTTGTCACAATATAAGCTTTAAAGAATCGAAACGTTCAATAAAAATAAAGAAATAATAATATCTAAAATATTATTAAATGAAAGAATTTGTAAATGGTAATTTAGAATTTCTCGTTAACGAAGTTTAGATTTACCAAAAAAAAAAATTACTACAAATTTAGAAACAAATTAGTAGAGATAGACAATTAGAAGTAGAAATAATAAAAACAGCCTATGGGACAAAAAAATCGTTTGATAGATTTCATCCAAACGTGTCTAGCTTTCAACCTGAATATTGCATGAAATTTATAATAAATATGCTTGATATTTGCAGCTCGAATAACATCAATGTATGTAAAAACAATCAGAATGAAATTCTATACTCAACATTGAAATTATCACTAAAAACATCATTAGTCGTCTATTTGTTTATCGTAATAGTTATAATTGTTTTTAAAATTATAATGCAATGCAGTTATTTATATGAAGACAATATGCATCACTAGCAAGTAATAAAACTCCATGATTTGAAAACAAAATAATGAAATCATGAATGAGGAAGGTTGAAGGTAAATGAATTCTATTAATACCTGCTAATCAAGTTTGAAAAATGCAGAGTAATTCGCGTGTGAGGAAAATCACGATTACGAACACTTTTTGTTTGAAGCAGTTTTAAAAGAATAGTCCATAATTACAGAATATTTTACTCCGATTAGTGTTTTCATCATTGCCGCAGTCACTATGGTTAACTTAGCACTATGGTTAGTTAACATTATGATTACAGAGAATAAATTCCAAATGAATAATGAAGAAAAAAATTTTTATACATTTTCCTTTTTGAACTAAACTTTGCGAATCAAAGCTTTTTCTTTTTGAAGAGTTTTGTACCTTGCTTAACAAGTTGTGCTAGGAACTACGGCATTAATAAAATGACAAATAACATAGCGTGATACTTATTTTCAAAATTTAAATGCTGCCTATTTCCCTTAGCAATTTACACATTCCAATTAGACATCTTTAGTTCATATTCTATGAATAATATTCATGAATAAAAAAATTGGTTGTTACTTTCGCTTTTGACATCTGACTTTAGGCTGTGAGAAATTGTGATTAGATCTGAAATCTTTTTCTAAAAGAATAACCACTCAAGTTTCTTTTAATTGCCTACAGGAGCATACAAGCAATGTTTGCAATAAAGATAATTTTATTTTACTGAAACACACATATATTTTATCTCTTAAATAGACAAACTGTTCTATTTAATAAAGAGATATTTGCCATGAATTCTAAGAAAATTCATTCTTCGATATAAACATTCTATTTGAATTTTTTTCTTTATGTTCTTCCATATTCTTCAAGGTATTGTCTAATTGTGATGTTTCAATGTTCTTTTAACCCTCTAACCGACTTGTCAGTATACAGGTGCATGCATCAATTTATTATATTTTTACATCTTCAAACAATAGTCATGCCATACGGATTATTAAATATTAAAGTTCAGCCAAAACGTTACGTAGAATACATAAATATGTCAAGCATTCAATGGATTCTTATTTAAATCTGAAAAACAAACCATTCCCAAAACAGAAGGTCTTTTTTAGTTTGTAGAAAAAAATTAAACAGTTAAGTGGTTCAATAAGGCACATTTAGTATACTGTTATACTAAATACTGTGAACATACGTCAAATAATGGCACAAAATACGATAAAATATTTACTTTAGCTGAAGGATGTATTGTTCATCCAAAGAGTAAATTATTTTCATGTGTACGTTAATACAGAAACTCCAATGTAATGAATAAGACAATGATATTTGATATATAGTTTTGATTCAATAATTGTACGATTGCATCGGATATTAGAGAATATTTGTCAAAAAAATATCTAAAATGAATACTGCGTCCAAACTATGAAATACAATTAAATTACAGTTAACATCAAATTCTGAAAGACAATTAAATTCTTATTTTAGCCTCACATTAGGGTATTATGATATAAGTTCGCTATGTAATGAAATTTTATCATCTTTTTAGTATTTTGCTATGTTTATAATTTCAAACGATAGAGTTTAGAATATTTTAAAAGTCCTTTTAAATAGCTAAACAATAAGGGATGATAATTATCTTCTAAAGTAATTATAGATACATATTTCTCCTCTCCATTTTTTGAACTCGGGAAAATTTAAAACATAGCGATCGTCAAACTTTTGCTTTGAATCTTTTGGCGATTATTATGCTTACTCTATACAGCGTATACGAAAAAAAGGAAAAACTTCTTCATTATTAATACGATTAATAAAGCAGTGATTGAATTTCTGTAATCTATAGTTTGCTATAAATATAACAAATATTTACAATATACATAAATATTTACATATTAACATAAATATTTAGCATTTAGTTATGCAACAACTCTAAGAAAAAGAATTTGTAATTATAATAATTACTATAGCAAAAATTTTAATAAAATAAGCAAAACAGACTGTATTTGTAACAAAGATATTTATAAAAATTATGTAGATGCTGACAAAGAGCATATCATAACGAGGAACTTAAAACTCTAGCTCTTTAAGAGATTTAAGGGAAACAAGAACAAAATTTAGAATGACATAAAAGGTAAACTTCAAAAAAAAAAAATGTTAATTTCACTAGGAAAAGATCTGGATATTTTTATTTCTAAATTATCTAGAAAATACCATTGGCCTCCAGAGGGTTTTAAAGAATGGAAAGTAAGGATTTTAGAAGAAACTAAGACAAAATTTAATGCGGGTAAAGTTGGAACCAAAGAACGAGGAATTTATTTTAATAAAACTTTGAAACAAGAAATAAAGAATTTAAAAAAGAGAGATTCGTTATTACTAAAATAGACAAATCGGCAAATAATTTCTAATTTGTAAATTTTATTATAAAGAACTTTTAATTAAAGAATACAACTCTAATCTGACTTACAGTTTAATCAATGCCGAGAAAAAGGAATTAGATAAAAGGATGCTAGAATTCTCTAAAAAAACTAAAATTAAAACTTTCTCTTTAAATTATCCCTATTTATTCCCAACAGTAGAATTTCATAAAAACCCAGTAAAATTTAGATTCGTAACTTGTAGCACAAATAGTTACAATTACTACATGGAAAAACCTTTTTTAAATACTTGAAAATTATCTTAAATAAAATTAAAAATGAAGATAACTTTATAATTAATAATAACAAATATATTTTAGACTTTCTAAAGGATAACAATATTAAAAAAATTTATACCTTCGATTTTGAAAATTTATACACTAACCTTCCTCACGAAAAATTAATGGATGTATACAATCTTAATATATGAAGAATATTTAGATAAAGATATAATCTTGAAAAATAATTGGCTAGAATTATGTAAATTTAACATCAAAGAAAATTACGTTTTCAACAGTATTAATTTCTATAAACAAGTAAAGGAAATTCCAATGGGAACAGCTTTTTCTAGTGCGTTAGCTAACATCTTCTTACATCACTAAGAACAAAACCTAATTAAACACAACTCAATTAAAGGCTGGTGATATATAGATGATTTACTTCTGTTAAACTTAGTTAATCCTAAAGTAGTTATTAGTTGTTACCCAAAAGATTTAGTTTTAACTGAAACAAATGAAGATTAACATAAAGCTAACTATCTAGATTTAAATATAGAAATATCTAATGAAAAAACTTTAATAGGCATTTACGATAAAAGGGATGATTTTAACTTGGAAATAATAAAACTCAGTAATTACCATTTAAATTTAAAGTCTAAAATTTTCAAAAACTTAACATTTTCACAATTTAACAGAAAAGAAAAAAATTGTAATAACAAAATTTCTTACATTGCAACAACTAATAATCTGTTTAAAAACTTGAATGCTAATAAATTTCCAAAAAACTTTTGCAATATCGAATCATTAATTAGAAAACAATTATATAAATTCAAACTCAATGCTCGATTTTACTCAATAGATGGCACTTTAATAGTTCCTCTGATGACGTTGCATATGACCAAATAAGGTAGGCGTATTTAACTACTAACGCGGTAAAATTAATTTTAGTACTAGGAAGTACACTTTACAAGTATAGGGTTTCACGTCTTTCTATCATTTGAAAGTGCTTTTTCAATTTGGTGTGTGTTCTTTCTGCCTTCTTATGTTGTTGATTTGGATTTTATGTTCTTGTGATGTCAGGTTTATAGTGATGTTTTTGATTTGAAATTGATTTGACTTATTATTGTATAAATTCTGTATACAATATTGATATGTAAGATTTTAATTTAGTTAGTGGTCTTTCTACTTTCTTATGTCGACGAATTTGACTTTATGGTCTCGTGTTTTTCTGGTTTATTGCGATTTTTTTTACTTACTATTGTATAAAATTTGGTGTTTTTTCTTTTTCTTTTATGATACTAATCTTATCTCCAAAACCTCAATATTCTGTGATTTTCGGGTCACGTGGGGTCAATTTCTTGACGAAAGTCAGACCCTTCTCAGAAAAAATCCCTCGTTTGAATCTCTGTCTGACAGTGACCTTTGAGAAAGTTCTCAGGCCGGATTCTTTATTAATTCTGATTCTATGGCTGTAAATGTTTCAATTTTACTAATATTTATTCTAAAGTTGTTCAATTCATTTGTGTTTTAGTTGTAACAACATTAGCGCTCTCTAAATACTATGTATATTTATTCTAAAGGTTCGGCAAATTACGTAGGTAAAGTTCATGCAGTTTTTATTTTTTATTTTGATTGATTAGCTTGAACAACATTTTTTAGATTATTTTATTAAAACAAATAAATTTATAAACCGATTAAAATCATTATTTTCATTAAAAAATCATCTTTCTTCGGGGGTTTTTCCCTCGGCTTTTTTATTATCTTAAAAGAAATTCAAAAGGAAATGCTTAACTTTTTTTTCAACGACAAAATTCTTTTAGATTCGATTGATCTGACGCATAATTTTAAATCCTAAGAAAACCACTGTTCATTGAATGTCCTTCCTCTAATTGTCTTCTTCATGCATAATCTGCGACGTTATAAAGACCATTTTAAACGCTCAAACGGACAGGAACCAATTAAAATTTGCGTATTAAAAAGCGAAATATTAAGCAAGTTTAACGCATCCAATTAAAATAAGCGGCGGGCATATGAACATGTACATTAGAATTGATTATTCAGCTCTAGCCACCTTTGATGACCAAATATTAGGTTGTTCGGAAAGTAATTTCGTTTTTTCCCGACAGAGGATTTAATTGTGTTTTTCGCACCCAATTTCATACTTAAACCGCAAAATCATTTTATGTTTTAAGAGCTGATATAGCAAGGCTTGAGTGTGAAAAAGTGCAGCTGATTCTTCGCAGTAGTTTTTGGATGGTGCCCTTTTAAATATGGAGAGCAATAAACAGCATTTTCGTCATTTTTTTCTTTTTTGCTATATAAAAGGTAAAAATGCTGTCAAACCAGAAATAAATTAGCCAATATGTGTGGAGAAGATGTGTTAACAGTACATCAGTACCAGAACTGATTTGCAAAATTTTTCCTTCAAATGAAGAGGCCAAAAACCACCTCGATCAGTTTTTTTTACAGCAAAGACCAAAACTTTTATGAGCGTGTAATCATGTTACTACCAAAAATATGGCAAAAGGTATTAGACCAGAACGGCAATTTTATAATTTAATAAATAATTTATTCATTAAACGAAAATTTCTTTTCATTTTCACAAAAAAAAAAAAAAACGAAATGACTTTCCGAACAACCCAATAATTCCCTGGGAACAGTGGTTGTGATTAATTTTCTTTAAATCTCTAATATATAATTTGATGTTCATGACTTTCTCAACAAAATATTTTTAGGCATCAAATTGGAGTAGGCAATCAAGTTGCGTACTTTTATTAGCCTTAAGGTGGGTTCAGACGAGGCTTACTATTGTCCGCAAACGTTGCCTCTCTGCTGTTGTGCCGGCATTGTCCCCGTGTGAACACTTGAGACAACGCGGACAACGTTTGTCCCAACGGGACAATTATTTGCCATTGTCCCGTTGTGGTCACGTGATTTTCCGGAAGTTGGCGTGATCTTCTATTGCGGGCAATAATAAGCCTCGTTTGAACCCACCTTTATACTCATTTTGAATTGAAGAGCCGAATTATTCTATAAGAAGAATGGACAATTTTCTACTGGCCCCACAATTTAAGGAGCCCCCGAATACTTCCAATTTTTAGCAGTATTTACAATTATTTTGGAGCTTTCATATAATTTTAATTGACTTGATTCAAATTAAAATCAAATATAGTTTTGATTAATCTGGGATCATTATTCTAGTAACATTTGGTATTACTTACCATTGATTTTATTTTACATTGTTGTTGTTGCTGCTTATCCCCCTTGGATAGAACTCCAAATCCAGGGGAAAGAGGGGTGCAGTAGCTTATGAAGGTAAGGACTTCTGATCACCTGAGAACAGAAATCAGATTTCTAGCCCATATGAAGATGACGCTTACACATTCGCTTGCACAACTCCTTTTTACAGGAACGCTCTTTCACGCACTTCACAAATAGAACACAAGATGAAAAACTACCAGGACTCAATCCCGGAATGCCCAGATCATACGGAAGGTCCACTATCTCTAGGCCACGACGCCGGCATTATTTTGTTATTACATAATTTAAAAAAAAAAATGCTTGTCTTTATAATTTTAATAAAGATTTCCAACAGTATCATGAAATATTATTTGCATCACGGTAAGAAAAATGTTATCCTCATTTAAAATTAATTTTCAATTTCATTATTTTTTAATATATGATATACTAAAATCTATAATAAATAACTAAAAAAAATAAGGATTTTTAAAAAGTGCTCTGTAAGTAGGCATTTTTTTGAAAAAATAAATTGGCTAAAATTTGTTCGTTTAAAAATTCATATAACAAACTAAATTAAACTAGATTATCAATTATCCTTTTTCTTCGAGATTCCAATTCGTTTCAATATAATCAGTAAGCCAATGTATTTTATTTAGAATTTTTTTTAGCTACAGTTTTAATTCTACACTAAAATATTAAATGAAAGGAATAATTATAGAAACTAATGTGCGATTCCGCAATGAAAAGAATAGAATCCAAGATCTTTTTCTTGTTTTATGATGACTAACATACCTTGAAAATCCAGAATTATCTATTTTCGCAATAAATCTTAGTGTTCGACTTATGCCCTATGATAAAAAATGAACAGTTTGTCTAATTACTCATACAATCCTTGCAGTTAGAGCCTGATGCACTCGCATTGACTCTTTCTACACCTGTTGAAAGAAATTAATATTTGTTTTAATTCCATTGGACTACGTGATAATTTTGATCTTCAACTGCCAACCAACCGTAATTTCATTCGGTTGGTAGTACTCAACAGTATTAATCAACATAAAGCATCTGTTTATTCCTCTTCTTTTAATTCATTACGCAAGTGTACATTCGAATATGATTACAATAAACAATTCAAAACAATTATTGTAATAGAATCTGTCTAGATTTCCGCTTTGTTTCGAAATTAAAAGAAAGCTATTATATTACCAGAACTAGCATTTGAGTCTGTACTATAGGAATACATAGACTGCTCAACAGATAGGTACGATTTATGCCCGAGAAAGTAGGAGGGAATATAATGATTTTTTCAAAGTTTTGGTAGTTCTTTATTTAGCTTCAGGTAGAATAACTTGTTTGAGAGAGCGGGTATAGAAATATAGTCAAAATCTGTAGATTATTTTTTTACTTTTTCACATATATATCGTATAGAGAAAGTTTGTAATCTTCCGAAAATTCATACTCGAAATTTTGACGAAATTCCACGTTTTAGGATTCCTCGAGTTGGTGAGACATTTTTAAAAAATGAATTTTTTTTTCTATTTGACTGTAACAATAAGAACTCAAAAATGCTTTGAGATAGACTGTTGAAATTTGATTAGGTGTTTACTTCAAATTTGTAGATTTCTGTAAATTTTGAGCAAAATCCTTTCAGAGGAAATCTGTCTGTCCAGCTGTCCAAATATAAGTTGATACAATAGCTACAAACTGCAGAAAACTAGATAGGCAAAATATGATGCATACATATACCATTAATAGAGTAAACATCCTACAAATTTCATCCAAATACAAAAAAAAAATGACTATCAGTCTGTATTTTCAAAAACATTTAAATGTGATAGCTCGAAAAAAAATGACTAAAATATATGAAATTTAGTAACTCACTTTGTGGCAACAAGTGTAGCTCCGTGCAAACGTTTTGTCTCAATCGACTGAGGGTAACTTGTCTAAAATACAAATTCAGTGTTCGTACATCATAAACTGCATGCCAAGGGTTAAACATTAAAAAAACTCGTCAAAGATCACACAAAAGATTCAATAAAAATGTTAAATCCATGACAAAGATTATTACTTCATATTTATTGAACACCAATAGCCTAAAAGGCGTTAATTGCCGTGCCCAAAATCCATAATTTTTGCATGGTGATGTGAGGGATTAAACCTTTATTAGAAATTTGTCGAGAATCTTTTGGAGAGAACACTTTTTCTGTTTTTGTTATTGTGATTTGAAATATATTTTGTTATAAAATTAGTTTATATAATTAAAAATTAAAATGTTTGCGTCAACCACTTCCGCTGGTTTTCTATTCAGGTTATTATTCTGTTTGTATCCATTTCAAACGGAATAATTGACCCCATCACAAAATTAATTCAAATCAGGCAATTACGTTTCCTTAATAAGCTATTTAACTGGTGCAGAAACAACATGCAGAAATAAGACGTGATGGACAATTTAAAAATTTTTGAATTACGATTTCTTGAGTTATTTTTATATCTCAATAATTTATTTTAAATAGCTTTTAAATGTGTTTCTTTCTGTATTTTTCAAAAAGGGCTTACTTGTAAGAATATTAAATCACATCCGGTATATTTATATTAAAATTTCCGATATATCAGAAAAATTTTCAATTTATATATTTACAAAAATTTCAGTTTTGCATTTATTTCCAAGTTTCCAATCGGAACATTTCAAATTAAAAAAAAAAATACTTTTAAATTATAATACGCAAATATGATACCCATTATAAAACAGACATAACCCCAAACGGATAAACTTGTTATGAATTATTAGAAAATAGATAAACCAGCTCATAGTAATAGTAGATCCTAATGATAGCAGAAATGTAGAATTTGATTTTTTTAGATATTTTTCTCTAATCTTTTATATTAAATGAAAATCTTCTTGCCAACCGAATCCTGCTACTATACACTTCAAAGATCACGAGGCTTTGGAGAATATTCTGAGGATAGTAGTTGTTGCTACTAATGGTACTAGTCATAGTCAAGCCAGCTGACAGTTTTTAAGCCGAATTTGTGCTGTAGCTTCTGAGGATAATGACCCCTGAACACCAGTTTGACGTCTAGCTAATATGAGAATGACACCCACACATTCGCTTGCACCATCCCTTTTTACAACAGGGCTCTTTCACACACCTCACAGATAGAACATAGGATAAACTATGGCCGACACAGGACACGAATCCGTGGAAGACGCGCTACCCCTAGGCCAGGACGTTGGCTGAGCATGGTAGTAGGTATATAAATGTAAACAATTCGAAGTGTATTGAACTTCTTGAAGACAGAGTGAGTCCAATATTTAATAAATGTAAGCATTCGTAAAATGTGTCAGCAAAGGGGAAAATGTACTGTTGAAGTTGTTATAAAATTGTCAATTTAGATGCATTTTATTTCATTACAAAAACGAGGTACACCTTCTTCAGATTGATTTTTAAATCTTGTAGTTTGCTGCAATACAAATGATACTTAAAATCAACGACATCTTGTTTTTAGAGTTGTTAGCGTCGTTTCAAGGCTTTTATGATTAATAGTACCCAGGTGCTTATGCTTAATAGCATCTAACCATGTGAGAACACTATTGTTGTTGTTACTTATGACACTCGCCATAGACAAGCCTGAGTTAGTGCAATAGCTCTTGAGAGTAAAGTCTCCTAAGCACTTGAGGATAGAAGTTTGACTTTTAGCTCAAATGAAGATCATACACTCGCTAACACAGCCCCTTTTTATGGGGGAATGACTCTTTCACATGCCTCACAGATATAACCAAGGGTAAAGAACAATCATGCTGGAACCTAGGTCCCCAGATCGTTACTCCTAGGCAACGACGCCGGCGATAACACTTAAAATCTCATTAAGTCTATGGAGAAACAAGTTACCAACACAGAGAGAATAAAAATTTATTTTTCACAAAAAAATTTCCTTGTGCTTTTGTACTTACGGGATAGGGGGGGGGGAGATCATCGGTTAAAAAACTATTTTAATAGACAAAATGCAACTACAAAAAGCATAAAATATTTTTTTTAGAAATTGATATCGGGAAAGAAATTAATGAATAAAAACGGAACCTTTATCTGTTTGTCTCTTTTTAAAGTTACGTATGTATGACCAGGGGGAGAAAAATTGCATCAATGACCGAATTCGTCTTTACCATATTAATAATTACAACTTGGAAAATACGGCGTAAAAATTATAATATGCCCCATCGCCACTTACTCTCGCTACACCATTGCCTTTATACTCTCAGTTTTGAACTTTTATTCAGCAAACAGACGACAAATTTTCACAAACAGCTTGTAATTAAAGAATACAATTAGTAAAAAATTATTTTAAATTCTTAAACACTCAAAATTGCCAAAATTTCATTAAAAAATGCCAGTAAGACATAATATTAATGCTTGCTAAGCACGATAAAATCATGCCAAACTTGAAAAAGTAAATATGATTTTGAATGGCACTCCGTAAGTCCGCCATATTGGATGGTAAAACATATGATGCAAGTATATGTTATAGACTATATACAAAGGCTATATAGGCTATATACAAAGTTATATAGCCAATATAACTTTATTATTAATTAACGGATTTTCACAAAATTGGAATTGATGGAAATTACACAAAGTAAGTTTATTTAGATCGAAGAACTGATTTACCAAGTTAACTAATTTGGTATTTCGGGAATTTTTTAATTGCGAAAATATAAATTTTCAATCATTCGAACTGTTATGTATTTTTATATATGCAAATAAAATTCCAGCTAGTTCTTGAATTAGAAATTCTAACTAGTTGTTGAGTTAGAATTAATTTTGTTAACTTAAAACTCCGTCAGGAAAGTGTCAACCCATTGAAGATCATTCATTAAATAAGTAAAGTAAAAAGTATTTTTTCATTTTATTTCATTAAAATTTCACAAAAAGTAACAAAACATGTTTCAGATTGTACTTCAGCATGAACATATGTTTTCAATTCCACGTAATGTATTTTCAATAAGAATCTTACCCATTTCTTTACCTTTCAAAGCATGTTTGAACCTGCCTCTAATGTTAATCCGGTATTAAACATTTCAATAAAGCCTAGAAATTTTTACTGTGAATGAAAAACATTTGTTCCAATATTTTTTAATTAAATTTCATTTGTAAGAAACCGTTTAGTATAGAGGCATATTAAGCAATGGATTTATCAGCCTTTATATAAAGGAGAAAATTTCATTTTCATGTCAAAGCAATTATTAATGAGACAGAAAATTAATTAACCTAAAAAGAGCTTTTATATATATACATATACTTTTTTGTATACGTAGTGGAGAGAAAATATAGTAAAAAAAATTCAAACTCGAGATTTTGACGAATTTCCATGTTTTAGGCCTCCCCGAGTTCGAAAAATACATTTTTGTATAGTATAATTTTGAGCTAGATGAATGAAATCTGATGCGCGGTCTTTATACCAAATCTGCAGATTTTCTATCAAATTGTGAGTAAAACCTGTTCATATGTCCATCCGTTTGAATTTCAGTTGACACGCTAATTACGAAACAAAGTGAGCCAGATATTTGAAATTTGTACACAAATTTCACTATACTGTAAAAGCCGATCAAATTTTAAGCCCAATCCAACTACCGGTTGATTCGTTCGTTCGTGATCAATTGATTTGTACTTTCGGAAACATGTAAACGTGGTATTTCAAAAAAGAAATAAACATATCAAATATGACATGATATTTTTGACTAAAAGTGCAGATTTGTGTCAAATTTTTGTTCCAATCGGTTGATGAAAATGTGTCACAAGACAAATTCGATTTTTGGATTTTAAGAGGACGTGCAACGGATTCCAAGTTCGAGCCAAAAGTTAATATTTCGTAACTATTGTACGCCAGTGTCATGCATAGCGTTTTCAGAAATGACAAATTAAAAACTATTAGAGAAAGTTGTGGGGACTATAACCGCTGATTATAATAAAGACGTCGCATTTTAATTTAAATAAATTTCAGGAATCCTTTGATAAGATCAATATATAAAAGTAAATTAAGGATTTTACATTCCAGAAATAAAGGTCGATTCAGTGAAGAAAATTCATCTGGTTAAAATAACTGCGTACGTTTAATTTTCATGCTGACAAAGCATTTCATCATTCAAATTATGTTATTTTTTTTTTTTCCTTCCTAAAATTAAATCATTATTTATTTTTTTACTTTCTCATATATCAAGTATACAAGACAAATCACTGTAATAATCTAATTTGAAGCCATGAATTTATTGAAGTTCTTGTTTTAGACCTCCTCGATGCCTCTTCCTTTCCCCTATATATACACTTATTTGAAATTTTGTTCGCCCTGCGAAAGTGTCGTGTTTGAAAATAGGTTACGTATCTCAACGAAACAATTAAAACTAATATTCAGACCTTCAATAAGTAGTCGAATCAAGGCGTTTCCAATCGACGGTAGAAATTTAGCCTTCTTTTTCGAAAACTACAACAAATATCTAAGTAATATTTAGGATTGTAATATTTTAGTATTCCAGCTTTGCCGTCATGAAAAAAAAAAAAAAAAAAAAAAAAAAATTATGACGGCTTTTTAGTATTCTGAGACAATCACTTTACGACGAATCTATCTCATTAAGGGGAGAGATGCAGAAGGATGGACGCATTTCTGGAATTTATCATTCTTTGACCTTGATTTTCGCACTATTGGATTTTTTTTTTCACGCGTATATGAATATCATGTCAATTCTCACCGTATTATTTTAGTTCAATCTGCGAATAATCCGAGTTTATTGTTAAATGTAAACATCCCTTCTTTTCATCTTTCGTCTCACCCCTATTTTGAAGAAGTAAACCCATCCTAAAGCAAAGGCAAGAGTGGAGGGTTTTAAAATCCGTTGTCAATTAATACGTTACAATTCGCTTTTTCATCAGAGTGATGTTTAAAAAAATTGTAAAAAAGGTGGTCTAATTCTAAAATTATTTAATAAAAATCTCGATATTCGAATAAATAAACAATACGAGGTGACCGAGCTCAGCTCGGCAGTAATTTTTTTGTTGTTTCATAAAATTCGCGTTTTTTCGTAGAAAATATTTAGATACGAATCACATACTGATTACATATGAATATTTTTCAATCTTACCTACATATGAAACTGGTCATTTAAAGTTTTAAAAAAATCATGAATGCACTTAGTTTAACATGTCATTCCATACAATCTGCTATATTACAGCATTCGTTTCACGTGTTTATCTATCATTACTTATATTTTTTAACTTACACTCAGTTTTACCATGATGAAATCAAGTCCGAGTTAGTGCTTTGTGACATTATCAGCATGAGAGCAGATACTGGGGAAGAAAAAAGCTCTAATAGTTAAGTTATAATTTTTTTTAATAAATAAAATAGCGGGGTTTTTTTCAAGAGAGACGTCTATATAGATAATTTAAAAATATTAAATATAAATACACAAGTTAAAAAATAATACAAAAAAAGGCTCGAATTGAAGCTCGGATGTTTACCTCAGTTGTTTAGGTTCTACTCGTGTTGACGACGCCATCTTTTGGACTCTAACAGGCATTAAAAAAATGTTCGTTTTTACCTGTAAGTACGTGTAAAACCGTGTTTTCTAAGAAGGTAAGACACCTAAAGAGGTACACTTCAAAAGCAAAACCTTATCTAAATTTAAAATCTGATCCAAATCGTTAAAAACGTTTCCGAGACTTATGAAATATATAAAGAATTACTCCGTTTAAAGATATGATTAATTAATTTTAACAATAGCCAGACATACAAAAAAAATAAGATACGAGAAAAATCAAAAAATAATTACCATAACCATATCACAAAAGGATGCCACTCCCAACTAATGTACTGAAAGTAATAGCATATCCAACAACCTTTTTTCACTTATTTTATCCCATTATGATAGCATTAAATGCAAAAAAGATTAATAGGATGAGAATAATTCTCCAAAGAATTGTTATTCCTATTTTTCTATCTTGTAAAAGAGGAAAGGAGATATTTTATTGAATCATAAATTATGTCATACTACATACATATACACTTCACCAAAGCCACAGAAATTGATTTACAAGAGAAGCCTATAAAAGCAATGAGAAACAAACAATAAGAGAAAAATCACAGCAAATTCAAGACTTCCAAAGCTAGTTTCAATCCATTAAGTTAACAGAAAAAGCAAGCTATGAGTGGGATCATAAATATGTCATCAAACTTTTTTTTAATGTGTGGATCTGAAAGAAAGAGTGTGTTTCCTCAGACTATTTGTTTTTATTTTCCATCTGCAAAAGGCAATCCATTACAAATACGTATTCATAGATAGTTTTTTAAGATTTAATTTATCATAACAATTTTCTGAATACCTTAATAATTCCAGAAATTTTTATTATGTTGAGTGTCCTTTACTGTTGACTGTCAGAAAAGATATTTGCTGCTTTAAATCATTCCATATCAGATATTAAGTAACTGCTTAGCTTTTATCTTAATAAATTATTTCAAAAAATTATGTACCTCTATAATTGAAAGAGGTAAGTTTAATGCGTGAAATTTGAATGCATTCAATTAATAAAATTAAAATTTGTGCATTTTCTTTATCCCAAAAACCTGATTTATGATTAATTAATGCCAAGTCCTCACTTATGATTTATATTAAGCTTAACAGAATAATAATATTTACATAAAATTAATGTATTTCTACAAAAAAAATTATGGAAACTAATTGTATTTTAATAAAATAATTACATTTAATTAATCGGGCTGTAATGGACCAAAAGGGGGGAAAAAACAGGAAATCCAAAAAGTTCAAAGGAAAAAACATGCAAAAAGGAAGAGTTACATAACAAATGTACAGAAGGAAAAGAAAAATCTAAACTACGGGCTAATTGGCTTTCATATTAATTTCAAAATATTTATTAAGTTAGAAAATGAATAGTATGATTTTCTCAGACATTCTAAGAAGTACATAATCAGCTTTGATTCACACAAGAACATTCAGACTGCTACCTAATAAGATGAAAAGTTCTTAGTTATCTCTTAATTATAGTAGAAAAGAGAATATCTAATTAGATAAGTGTGAATCGCAGACTATTAACATTGTAAAAAATGTATTACAGCATGGTGACATAATCAACATAAATATATCTTATTTGTATCAAATTCTACACTGATCAAAAACTTTTGGTTCATATGAATATAAGTGACATGGCAGTTAGTATGGTAATAACTTTTCCTATTATATGTATATTAAATTTTAAAAATGAAAGCATATATTTTTATTTATATTAAATAAAAAAAAATTAACTAAAATGAATCATTAATGTGTTCTTTAAAAATGCTTTGAAATGTGCAACTACACCAACCAGTTACATAAAACAAAGAGGCCTTGCAGTGTACATTGCCTGCAGCTGCAAGGTTAAATCCATGACTACATGTTCTCATCTGACTATATTAGATTACAAAAGTTGCTACAAGATTAATTTATTCTTTTAAAAATAGAAAATCAATAGTCAAAATCTTGAGATAAAATAACAAAATAATTATACAACTTATTTACTTTTAGTTACTACTAAAACAATATTTAGAAAAAACTGTTTTTATAGTTATTTTTAAATCTAATACATAAGCATGAATTTTTGTTTATTTTGTAGGCATTATTGTGCAGTGCCATTTATCGATTGTGATAAAACTATCTATCAACCTGTTGGTTGCATTTACATGAAGGTTACAGGCATAATACAATTATTATATCTAATATATAAAAATGATTGTTTATTTATATTTTATGCACTGCCATACCATTCATTTCATGGCAATAAAACTTAGATTTTCAAGGTTCAAAGCAATAACTTAACAAAGTTTTTCTCATGACCAGTTGTATGTTGATGAGCCTGTCAGTTAGGAACTTTGTTTTTGTTGAAGAAACCCTAAATTATACTTTGAAAAATAAGTTTAAAAATATACATAAATTGAATAAATACTATTTATATTTGTCATTTAAATGTCAGTTATATGTATTACTCATCAACAAGAAAATAAATATTCTGTCAATCCTAATTTAACAAGATAGCCATTTCAAACAATGTTCCAAAAACTATTTCTTCTTCAGCAGCAAGGAGCTGAGTGACAGCTAGTAATATACAAAAACAACAATCTAAACAATCTCTCAGCTGCATTCTGGGTAGAGAAAACCACAAAAAATTATCAGCAATGTCATAGTGATGAGACACCAATTATTTTTTGCTTACTGTTTTTTTTTTCAGCTTTTTCAATGATTTTTTTATAAATATTTTACTAAGTCATAAATCTCATTTTGTTTTCTCAAATAAGGCTATGTTTAAAAGTAGAAGGGTTACCATTAAAACATGCAAGGAAATGCAAATATTAGAATTCATATCAATGTACTCTGTTGCTACTTTTTAAAGCAAAATGATTGGGAGATCAATAAAACTTTTTATGTTAATTTTTTAATAACTATTTAACTATTACAGCAGATAGTTTATCATATGATGGAAATGCTTAAAATCGGTTTAAAAAAAACTTCCAATTATTTTTTTAAATGCAGCATCTCTACATAACAAACAAACAAAAAAAGTTCAATATAAACATTCCTGCCTCATGACATATTTTCATATAATATATCATTTTTAAATTGCTAAATCAGAGTAGCCAATCAAACCTGGGGGAAAAATTATGTTTTGCCTGTACATACATTCAAGATCAAGGAAATGTGCTAATAGCACTCATGTACTAGTTATAATGGAATATGTATTTAAGGAGCAAGGAATAAAACAATTTAACAGTATTTGAAACAGCATATTAAAAGAAGGTATTTATTTATTTATAGAAAGAAAAACTTCTATTTATTTATTATCTAGAATTTAGCCCTTCCTTAATATATTTTTTTCATATTATATTACTTCTCATACTTTTTAATTGTCAGTCACACAAAATTAAAGACTCACATGAAATAAAATACAATACATTTTGTTATCATGATACAAATCGTTTCATGATTGCTCAATAAAAAGACATTACAAAGTAAGAATACCTTAATATTATTTATGCATTTGTGTGCACATGTGTGGATTTTTAATCATCAGTTTCATAAAGCTTATCTTTAACAAATAAGGCAAGACATTTCTGTAAAGCCTGATATAGGTTTTTTTAGCTATTTCACTTTCAGTGACCATATGTAAAAATATTTCTGATATAAATACATATTCATTAATTGCATTCAAGGACGAATGCAATGCAACAAGTTTTAATATCCATAAATATTCAGTTTTAAATTATTGTTCTTCAATTAAAAAGTTTGAAACCAGTTGAGAATTCAATTTGATGTTTTCAGATTTGACACGGATCTTTTCCTGTACTCCTTTTATCTAGGACATTCCATTATGTGTTTTCAATTTTGAAATGTGATATTTCCCAGCATTCCTTTAATAATACATCAAAGATGATTTTTTTTATAATTAACTGGCAGGCACATTCTGTATATTTTCCTTTTCTGGCATGACTAATAAGTATCTGTTTTCCCATATTATTTACGATTATGGTCAACTTACAAAGCGACCTATATACAACAAACGAGTTTAATTCAATAATATAACACTGATAAATTTGATACACTATTAATGAGAAAAGTATTAATTGAGAAACTTGTATTTTCCCTTTTTTTATTTATTACAAAGAGTACTATAACATGGCTGCATAAGAATTATAACAAAAAAGATTAGTTTTTGATTAATATTAGAAATGTTATTAAACATTACAAAAATTAATTACAAAACTCAGGTTTTCAAACTTTTTTTATTAAGTAATTTTTCTAATGCTCAATTTAAAATTCATGTATAATCCCCCACATGAGGGAAGGTAATAAGGTAATAGGAAGAAAATAATAACATTAATAGCCCCTTTTGTGTTATTACTATTTATTAATTTTAAGGCATATATTCTACAAATTTAAATATTATGTATCTTTGTGAGTTTAATACATCGATTCATAACTATAAGTTTGGTCTAAAATAGCAGGTTGTCATTTTTAATGAAATAAAACATTGATAAAATTTGTCAAAACAAAATTCGTTTTGGGGAGGGTGGGAGACATTTATGAATTACTTTACGACACCTCTCTAAATAAATTTTCCAATATGAAAGCAAAGCAAGGTACCTTTTTAATGTAGTAACTAAACAATGAATATGAAAAATAAAAATACAGAGTTGGAAAATTACATATTATATAAGAACAGATTTCTGAGCGTGCATTAAACAACAGGATATATAACTGGCTCGTGAAGATCATTAACATGATCAAACATAATTTCCAAAGATGTTTCAAGACCAGCAATCCTATCAGCTCTGTCTCCATATAACACAATTCTTGTAGCCTTGTCATACTCAAAATCATCTTTAGCATCAAGAGGAGTGGGTCTGTCACACACTTTCAGCACTGTAAAAAATTAATCAAAATTTGTAACTATCAAATTGGTTTAAAAATTCAATCAACAGAAGAATAAAAAATTTGATTTTGACTGCAAAATTCTAAGATGAATTTAAGACTGACACAAAGTTTAATCCTTTTGTGTATCTAGTGAAGATCCAAAAATATTAAACTGCACATGGAAACATCTACTGCATCTGTTATATTCAATTCATAATTATTATTACTGTCAACTTAAAAAATATTTGTTTCCTGCCATTAGCACGTTACAAATAAAATTAATACCATTGTATGAGTTTCTACCTTTAGCAATAAACAAATAAAGCTAATATTATGTGTGTTCCAACATACATCATTAAAATTGGTAGAAATGACAGCAATCACTAGATTCCAGCAAGAAATTACCATATCTTAATTATTACCCATCCATAATTCACAGGCAGATTGCAAAATTCCACCAATCCTAATAATAATAGACAAACACCTAAATTAAATAACACCATTGTTTTAGTTCAATAGCAACTGGTATTCTATCATGGAGCCCCAATTCAAAACTCAGCACCAAATTCTACTGGCAGATTACCAAATCTTAGCAATCATTATCAGATAACTTATTGCTGGAATGTGGGAAAGGGTTTTCTTGTGAGATCTTGACAATATATATATAAAAACAAATAAACCATGGTTTAATAAAATACAAGTTTGCTTACACAATAGATATGTAGATTATTGGTGCAAAAATATAATTCAATCCATTTTTTATGTAGTATACTCCCCGGCATCCAGCCTAATTTTCTTTTATCATAATTAAACGGGAAAGGCAAGACGTTGTCTTGGCAACATTACCAAGACATTGGTAGCAGGCATCTGCTATGATCTTATTACGTGGTAGGTGCAAAATACAAGTTGTGACAGGAAAATAGCAGCATTCTGCTCATTGTTTGTATTATCAGTGTGTAGCAGATCACCGTTGTTGCTGCAGTTCCCGATTATAACTACATAATGCATACAGTACACATAAATTGTGAGCTGCTACTAACCTTTAACTTATTTTTTCTATTATAAATTCTTGAAATATGCTGTGCTATATAAATATATATAAACTCTAGTACAGAGACTTATATTTTAACTAGATATGTTACCTGCAACTGCTCCAATGAGTCATTGAACTGCATTAACATTATATGTGGTTTAAGATAAATTGTGGGTTCACTATTCAATTTTTTTTAATGAGAAAATACATATTACAACAGTGTGTTTTGATATTAAAACTTTTTCTGGTACAGGTGGGCAAAAAAAAGAGTTCACAGAACTTTGGTCCATCTGGCATTTCTGCTATCCAGCCTACTCTTCTGCCACATTAGGTCGGATACTCAGGAGTGTACTGTATATGAGTGTATGACACGGATAGTACAATTTGATTGAAAATAAATCAGATTAGTTGTATTTGAAAGATTTTACAACTATCTTTTTAATGCAACTTCTAGTTTTATCTAATAAAGCAGATGGAGTTGACAAACAAATGACATCTAGATTAAGGGAAGCAAAATTATTCCATTGCAAAGAGAACTATAGCAGAAACACATTGTTTACAATTAGAGATTTAAAGTAAATACGCCCCATTGCATAAAATTTACAAATAATGATTTCAGACTTAAAAATGCTTATTTCAATACATATGGCAAAGACAGTACATATGACAAACTGTTGCAACCTATTCAAATCATCAATTATGAAGTTTTCAAGTTACAGTAGATCAATCAGAAATAAGTATTGAAGGAAAAACATTTAGAATATGGTAAAAAGCAAGACAATGTACAAATGCTTGCTTGTGTGTTGCCAGACCAATGAAAGAAATACTTAGAAACACTTCACTTGAATGAGAGTCCCACATGTTATATTCATCAGAAGTTAATCCTTCAGACTGTCATTTGTTTACTAAACACAAAATATCTTTTCTGGAAAGAGATCCAATTTAAGTAAATATAAAAATTTGGTTTAATAATTAAGTTGCATCAAAACAACCAAACATCCTCCCTCTCTTCACAAAACTCATATATTGCCCAAAAGATGGGCAAATGTTTTAGTTTATGTGGGAAAATATTTTGAGTAATTCAATCTAATTTTTATAACACCTATTTTTAATTTTAAAATCATAGTTCATATTTATGTATTAAAAAAAAGAAATTTTAACAGACAAGATTTTGAGTCTACATAGTACAAGTACGGTACGATCTCTTCATACATTTTAACTGTTCAAAAAAAAAAAAAAAAGTGGTAATCTGAATACAAAAATTAACATAGTGCATATTAAATTAAAAGGAAAAAATGGCAGTTTGGTAGTTTTAAAGTGTTTTCAGTGCTCCATATTTTGGGAACTGCAATATGTTTAACAATGTTAATATGTTTTATATGTCTAATAAAGTAAATTCATTTTAGAAACTGTAATATGTTTAATAATGTGCACAGATAAAAAAAAGTTATATGCCAATTCCAGTATTTAAACACCAATTTTTACAGGTTTTTCAGCCACCAATTTCATGCGACTAACAGACCTAATCCATAATTAATAAGGTATGACATTTCTGTACGTCTAAAGTACATTTTTTAATTAATTCATTTTCAGTGAAGATATGTGAAAATATTTTTGACATATCATTAAATGCATTAAGGGAAGATTAATAAATTTTAATCCTTATAAAAATTATTCAGCTTTGAATTATTGTTTTGAACTATAAAGTTGAAAATTGAAAGCTGGTATGCAGTCTTGTATATTTTTCTCTTTCGGCATGATTAGTAAGTGCCTGTTTCCTCATATTGCTTAGGTTTATTAATCTTCTTACAAAGCAACAGGAAACAATCCCTTTTTTTTTTTAACTTCTCAAACCCATTCAGCAAAATCAAGATTGATCTTTTATCATTCAAATTCATATTACGGCCCTTTTCTGTTAGCAAGATGAAGTGAGAAGTTGCCAAAGAATATAGAATTCCAACAAATTTCTTGCAACCATAAACTAAATGTTTGTTTATTATCATTCACTTCGCAACTTGGCTCATATTTGGTACACACCGGCAATATTGGCACTCAGATAATGGAAAAGTATTCATATTACATATGAACTTTGAGCAACTCATTGATTTAAAAATATTTATAATCTACTCTGAATAAACTCATACTCATCACTATAGAAAAAAAAGTTACTAATTAAGGAAAAAAAATAGAGTGAAAAAGTATCAGAGTTTTACTTCTTATTAGTACTAATGATTGTTCATCTCAAAGTCGATAAATTTCAGATAATATGAAATTCATGTTTAAAACTCAAATGCCACATTAAAAATACCTACATATATGGTTATCATCAAGAATATGCATATGACCAGATAAATTAAGTTTGCTATGAAGAGACTCTTGAAGAACTTACAAATGGCAGGATATTGGGGGGGGGGGGGTATTTGAAATATTCCAAAAACTTAAAAATACTGATTAAAAAATAAGAAATATTTCTATTCTATCTTTATGCTTACTTTCTTATAACATATAATAAGAATCATTAGAAAAATGCATATTACATATTTTCTTTACAAGAAATTCATTGACTTTATAATGCAAGGTATTATGTCATGAAATTGGCAACTTTCACTAAGTTCATGTTATTATTTCAATTATGTTTTTTTTAAGAGAGAGACAGAGAAAGAAAGTCAATCTACTATGCAGTTTATATATCTGCATTGATTTCTAAAAAATAAGTAGTTTAATTCCCTTCAAAATTTTAAACAAAATAATTCAGATTTGTTGATAGCTCACATTTCACTTAATATGGATCTATTGTGTATCTATTACAAAAGATAATAAAAATTATATGCATACTCTGTCCAGCATCATCCAGCCGAATGAATTCAAAGTTTTCATCCAAAACTGCATCTACAAGTACAATACTTGCTTCACTTTTGACATCTTCCTCTTTAGACTTCTCTAAAATTGCAAATAAAAATATTAACTTAATCATATTTTTAGATATTTTTTTACATACACACACATATACACACTAAATTCCCAAAATGTTATATGTATAAACTCCTAAGTACATCATAGTATTTTGTTGCAACTAAAGAAAAAAGTTTTATTTTGCTATTATAAGTAGGAGTAGTGGTCTTTAGCTTTCTACTCTCCATTGACGATACAACTACAAATACATTCATACCATGAATTGAATCCGAGTTTGAATAAGAGTACTTTGTGTCATAAAATTAGTTTCTGTACTTAATACTGCAGATTTTATAATGGCAATTTCTAACAATAGTTCATAACTTAGGTGGAATGGTTAAGCTTGTTATATTTATTGTTATATATTATTGACTATTGTTATCGTTGAAAACATAATACAGATTTAGGGGGAGGGAGGAATGGTTATGGTTGACTCTTGTTAGAAGCATAATATAGGTTTGAATGGGGAAGGACAAAAGAATCTTATAAAATAAAGAATTGTACCAAACATAAATAATGTGAAGTAAAATAAGTATGTTAATAATAAAATAAATAAATTTATAAAAATTGTGTTTGATATATTAAAAAACAAATAAATTGCAAAAAGTAAAATTTGATTAGAAGAAAGATGAAATCTGCATTTCTAAAGAAATGTGTCATGTCTGTCAATATGGTGATACTCTTGATTTTTCATATAACCATACATCAATGTGGTACCAATAATTTCCACTATTTAATCTTCTATCAAAATATGATGAAAAACTTATCACTAATGAACCTATTTCTTGAAATAGTTTCATGATTACAATTTCGAATACAGAAGCAAATTCTAAAAAAGAGCTAAGAATTATATGAAAAATTAGGTGACATTAGCGCATCAAGGAAAGCATATTTTCTTATGTTATGCAGCAAGCAAACTTTTATCAGAAGACACTTGATATATAATGATACACCTGATGTCTGGAATCACTAGACTACAAGACTTTATTCTGCAACAAAGGATGGTTTAACAAGCAAAATGTGCATGTCTGTTTCTAGGAGTGGTTTTGTGACAGTCTCAATTTAGAACACAGAAGAAATTTTAAAAGAGAGCTAAATCCTTGAAGAATAAAATGGATTTTATTAAAGTGTATATTTTTATCAAGTGGTATAACATGACATTAAGAATAACATCACTAAACATCATGACCAAAATATCCTGTTATCAAAGATGGAACCCACTTACTTATATGCATTTTTAACTTAAAGGTAGTTTATTGCATTTTCTTTATAGTGATTTCTACAAAGATAGAAATTAATTTTTAAAAGAGAGGTAAGTCTATGACAAGCAATTACATAGTGTTTCTATGCAATTGTTCCCCTAGGCTCATATTTATAAAACTGTTTATTATATCATTAGTCCAAAGAAATATCGACCAGAAATAAATATAAATAATGAGTAAAGTATTAATTTACAATAATTCGGAGAAATATTCTATCAAAAATGACCAAGAATAATTAACAGTTGTCAGAAATATAATTTTATGGAACATTGTTGTAATTAGAAAATATAATTTTCAATTTTCATAATTTACATAATAATTTATTAAGTTTAATGAGCAGGAACCATGCATTGCATTGTAAGTAACAGCATGCAATTAGAATAAATGCAAAAAAAAAAAAAAATGCAGCAGGTAATGAACGAGAATATGTTCCTTCTTATAGCTAATAATTTTCCATTTAATATCAACACATATTGTTCATCATACAATACAAATCCTGAATTAATTTCGCTTACAACAATTATTCAATTTCGCACTTATACAAAGTTTATTTAGTCTGTACTGCATTTATTTGCAATAAGTGATAAATCCTAAAAATTTAACTACATTCATTGATATGAAATTTAAAATTAATATCTTGTAACTTGATTTCTTACAGAACTGATGGAAACCACTAATTTTCAAAATGAAAAAATAAAATTAAGTGGTAGTAATAGTTTGGATGTGGTATATCAACACTTTTCTCTTTTTACTTCATTCGACTTCGGAAATTGTTCGACTAGGTAAAAAAAAATGTAACCCCTTAATTCTTAAGTTGTAATTTCGTTTATTTGTAAATGCTCATTTTTGAAGACAGTAAGTATTTAAAGAAAGGAATAGGAAAAAAATATTAAATTGTATTTCCATTGTTAGCATCTTGTAATATTAATATCTTATATAAACTGAGCAACCATTTTATTACAACCACCTGACAATTTTATGAAAATGAGCTACTGCATCATAGTGTTACTTGTTAAAATATAGACAAAAAAAAAAAAGTGACTTCATTGTTTGGACATAGCACTCAGAGGAAACAGAATTGGAAGCACTGAAGCATCAGAATAATATCAACAAAACAACTAAAATTGTGAAGTGTTATGTTTACAGGGTTAATCAGTAGTTACTAATGTCTTCAGAGAGTGGACTCCCAAGCTGAAAAACCAAGCCAAAACCTTCAAACATGAAGCTTGAAAATCATAGATTACTAGATGCTTGAGCTGAAAAGTGACTTGCCAGAGTTATTTAACCTAACATGAGCAAATAGCAAGAAATCTGAATCAAGAAGCAGCAAATGTCTCTGAACGAACTGTTCAATATACATAACACTGTATGGGCTATGGAAACCAGCAACTCGTTCAAAAACCTCTACTTTCTACCCCTCTCTAAATCAATAAATGGATAAAATTGTTTGTTCAAAACAATACTTCTTAATTATAATAAATAAAAATAAAACATCAAATCTAAAAATTAATATTCATACATAAAAGATAAGATTCTTCAGACTTATCATTAATGATCGAGTCACATTATAAACAAATTCATCTGTGTCATATAAGACAGTAAAGAAGAAAAAAACAAGCAGAGGTATTTTATTTTATTTACAAACAGTATTCAAGTGTCATAAAATGGTCAAGAAATGAAATGGAATAATAGGATGTAAAAAATAACAGCACAGAAAATCAAAACAAAAGAATTTTTTACCATTTTCAGCCCTGAATGCTAGAAATGGTTCCATATTAAAAACCCATTCACCATCTTCTGTAAAAGAAAAATAAAATTTAAAAATTAATAAATTTATAGCCTATGCAATACACTATTATCTTTTCAATTGACTTTTTCCAAAACACAAAAAATACACTTATAAAATTGGAATTAATACACTTTTTAAGTATTTTTTAAAAGAAATTCAAATTTTATATATTTTTTAAAAAGCAAATTTTTATTTTCAGAGTTTATTATTTATTAGCATTAGCAGTCTTTAGCAACCAGTTTGCTTTCTGGAGAGTTAGGTACCAGCACAAATATCGTCAAGCAAACCAGGAGCAATTTGGCGGTTACATTATTATTGGCGACTTACACCTGTACCAGTATAATGGAAAAGTATCACAAGCACAATTGTTAAATTTACATCATAAAGATGACAATTTTTTAAATTTTAAAATTGAGCTATATTTATTTTTATGTGTTAATATTTTTGTAAGTTATAGAGGGAAGACTAACAAATTCAGCTCAACTTTTAATTCATTAAAATTTTGAAAGTAATTGCTTCTAGTTGCACAAGATACAGATGAGACAAATTTAGTAACTTTAGTTCAAATGATTGGAGCTATAGAACACTAACACATTTCTCTTCATTCTTTAAGATTGTCCATAATACTATTTCAAAAATAAAAATAATTACCTTATAATTAAGTACTATGTGCTCAATTTTCATATTTAAAACATGTAAAAGATTTACACTCAATTCTTTTTTCCCCTGTGCATATATTCAAGAAGTGAGAAAATAGCACTTGGCTGGTTATAAATGGAATGTGATTTTAAGGACTAGAAAAAGCAAGGAATGAAAACAGCAATTTATCATTACTCGAAATATCAGCATATTGAAATAAGTTTATTTTTACATAAAGAAGAAAAATAGTTTATCTTTATTTAATACCCAGAATTTAGCAGAACAAAATTTATATATTAAGGGGCTCTTGCACATATTCTTTAATTTAAGTCATGGAAATTTAAAGACTCAGGTGAAATAAAACAAAATAAGTGAATGTGTTAGAACCAAATGGTGTTGTGATGAGATAAAGGCTTCCAAATTGAACAATACACAAAACATGATGTATATGATTTTTAGTTGATGACAAAATAAAATACAGTAAAAGTGTAGAATAGTGCGCCCTTTGCTGTGCCAAGGATCCAAATATAATAAACAAAAATAAACAAACACTTCTATGAATCAGTTATGGTTACCATTTTATACATTAAAATTATGATCTTAACTGATAAGTATTAGGATTTTGATTTCAATTAGATTCATTTTATCTGTTACTTAGATCTTTTTTTTTTTTTAACCTTTGGGATCACTATCGCTTCTTAACTTAATTTTGTAGTTTTTCAAACCGGCTGCGCCAGTCTGTTGTGTACAGAGCAAATTTTAGAGCACGCGATGCCTGTCGTCCTCTGAAGAAAGTACCGGGTAAAATTTTTTAACTTCAAAAAACATCCTAGGGAACAAAAATTTGGTAGCTTCGCTAGCACATTGAACACAAGGACAGTGTGAGATAACAGGAGCAGTACATACAAACAAATATCCTTTCCCAACTTCAATTCTTCAAAACATATCTATATTCCACTCACCCTTCATCCATGCTGCAGATTTACCCAACATCCATCCTTGCACAATTGCCTACATCACAAATTATTAATGGAACAAACACTACAGGAGCAAAAGAATTATAAGAACTTCGAAAAATTCCATTGCAGCTATCTTTTAATGTGAGAACGCAGGCGATTTTGTAAATTACGATTTCAGTAGTTTTTTCAAACACTATACTAACAACTGAAAACAAATATTTCCTATTTGTATTTACATTTAAAAAATAGAATTGTATTTCTTGTTAATTCTAAAAAAAAACTTTCAAATATAATACAGAACAAAATTTAAATCCTTGATCGATATTTTGTACTTAGCATTTTTCATAAAATAGTCGTAGTTCATGTACAACTCAACTATTGTAAAAAGTAATAAACAAAACAGAATTAGGGTTGCTAGACGAACATTCCGTTAGGTTGCCATATTGGCGAGAAACTCGGAGGGCATACTATGCTTCACTTCACCTGCAGAAATACATTAAAATTCTGTTTCCAATTTTAAATTAAAATTTTGTGATATCTCTTCATAGTATATGCAATACCCAAGAAGCGACTGTTCTCAAATTTTATGTTTCTAACTTCATTTATGTGTGTTGTATGCTACTTTGTCAATCAGAACAAACCTGTATATATTTACATGCACACACATACACCCCATATATATACCAATGAGTAACAAAAAAATCTGTAAAAGTTATAAAATAAGAAAATGCAAAAATCATGTACATATATTGAAAATGAACTATGAGATAAAGTTTTTGGAAATATTTGTTTATTCCTTTAAAAATTTCAAGTACTGAATTTAACAATTTAACAAAAAATAAAAATTATGTACAGAAACTAAAATTTATCAAGACTGATTCAACAAATTAGTATTTTCAAATGGATGGACATTAAAAAAACATAAAAGAAACTATGATCACTGAAAATCTACAGCTTTTATCATACGAGACTTTATGCCATTGACTAATATAATTAAAGCAGGTACTGAATTATAATTCAATACAGTAAAGTAAAATCCTTTTAATAGGTTGTTCATGAGATTGCGTCAAGAGGACATATTTATATCAATGATCAAGAGTGTAATGTTTTATAGAGGCTTCACTGTTAAGTGGATTTAGAACAACTTCTACTATATTTGATATCTCTCTCTGGCACATCAAATTCATTTTGCCATAATCTTATTTTCCCACTTGTCAACAAATCTTTGCATTTTTCTTCAAAACATAAAAAAGGTGAAACATATATTTATCAAGTATAATACAAATGAATATTTTACCATCTTTGAATTCTGGCGAGTTATGAAGGTTTTTGGAATCATAAAAAGTAAGACATAATACATATTTTACACTACCACTTTGAGATAACCTTCCTCATATTTATCCCTATACAACACTGTACAGGGTTGAAGAAGATAAGAGGAAAAAATCATTAAGTATTATCTTAATACATGTAGGTACCTTTCAAAAAAATTTCTTCACTATTCTCAAGAAATTTAAGCACTTTTAAAGTGTTTTTTTTTTTTTCAACCAAAACTAAGCCCTTTCATGGTGATTAAAAATTATTCAACTTTTGAAACTTTTCATGACATTATGCACCCCATACAAAAATATAGTTGTGTATTAACAGCATGTCACCGATAAACTTTAGTATTAATCACATGTCATAATCAAACATTAATTTAAAAAAGAGCCAACTAGTAGGTAATCTTTGGTGATTAGCCATTAGAATTTAATAAATGGGAGCCTAACACAATAGCAAGGGGGGATATCAAGGCCAAAATAAATATTGCCAATTTGCAAAAGCACTACTACACAACATATTTGCATTTAAACAATGTTAATTTAAAAATGTGCCTTTTAAGACAGTATTTTTAATACCTCAAAAAATTGCATATGTAACAAACATAATAAAAATAATAAATTTTGAAAAGAAGAAACCAGCACTTCAATAGTATAAGACAGTTTAAACAATAATCAAAAAATTATCTGAAAACATATAAAAAATATTTTACATATTTAAATGGGGAAAAGATTGTATTTCAAGGGTATTTGACAATTTTAACTACCTTAATTTAACTATGTTTTAAAAATAATGAAATAGGCATCTAATAAATTACCATCATGTTCTTCTGTTGTATCATTTTCATCTTCCTCCAATACAGCATTTTCACAATCTTCTTCCTGTACATCATTTTCCCTGTCTTCTTCCTGTACATCATTTTCATTATCACCAACACTGGCTGCATCATATTCATTACCACTACCAATTCTGTGATGAGAATCACAAGAATTTTGTCTGTAATTTCTACGCCGAGTATATGGTTGCCTTGGATGTTGATTATGATGCCTTTGTTGAGGAATATGATTTAAAACTTGTGAAGCAGGCTGATGTTGATTATGATGACAAACATGATTTTGATGATGATTATTACAACAAACATGATGTTGATGATGATGACAAACATGATTTTGAATATCTAAAGGATTTGGCCAAGCCTGTGGAAGATTTTGATGCAGGTTTAATATCCATTCAGTCAGTCTAGCATGTTGCTGTAAATACTGATGGTAAAAATCAGCATTCCAAGTTGAATTGTTTGAGCTACCACTCTGATCACACATTCTGCTCATCTTTAAAATAGAAGGACAATCTTTAAGGAATAACAAAACTGATACATAAAATGTTAACAAGCATTTATTATAATTTCAGAATTAAAATGGAAATACAGTTAATTGAATAGACTGACTTGTCATTCTAGGTAGGAGATTCACAAACAAAATAAATTGCATTAAAGCTTAGATTAAAGTAGAATATAAGTAGAAGGGAAAAAATTCATTAAAAACTGACCAAATGTGTGATAAGCTATAAGAAAGTAAACACTAATAAAGAGCAAAATAATAAAAGTTAAATAAGGCAGACAATGCTAAATTTAAAAAAAAAAAAAAAAAAAAAAAACCTAGGAAATAAATTACAATTATAGATTTCTCTGGAAATAAAAGCTTAATTCCTAATAGCAGTTGTAATTTAAAATTTGTGATTATAATCCTCAACTATTATATTTCTTACGTTTTTTTTACAGCAATAATGAAAGTCTCTTCTGCTGTTGGCATACTATATTCCATTATCAATCATATTTTGGCTTCAGAAGTAAAATTACCTTTATAAGATTCAATAAATATACATTGAAACACAAAAATCCTTTAACAAAACTATGTTATAAGCAATAACTGTGATTAACAAATTGCTTGAAAATTTTACAGTTTGAAATTTAATAATTGTTATGTAATTCAGCAATAGGGACGAGTTGGAAATAATAGGAACGATTTCATTTTTTTTTTTTTTTTTTTTTTTTTTTTTCATTTCTCTAGTTTTAACTTCTGAAGTGTGCAGTTTATAAAAATCAAACAATATTTTCTTTATTTTTTTAAAAATGCAAAAACAAAATACAAACAATTAGCTTTCATTCACATACTTAAAAATTCTACAATTTTTGCCCTACACCTCCCTTATATGTAGGAAGTAGAGAACAAGGTTTGACAAATTATTGTACTTTGAAATCCTTTTCATACAACAATTTATGAGTGTGGATAAGCCAAACAAGAGCTGGTTTTGAAATCTTCATTGTGCTGCATTGTTTTGAAAACAGAGTAACAACAAGTACACAAAAAAAGGTTTTTCTTGAAACCTTTAATTTTTTTTTACAACTGTTTCCACTGATTGTAATATGTCATTATTTAAAGTACTTTTCTTTTTCTTCTAGGTTGGGCATTTTATATGAAAAAATGTGAAAAGAAATTATTTTTATGTATTTAAAAAAACTAAAGCTTTAATAAATAACATCAAGAATTTAGATTCATTTTCTTCATTACTTAATATTCATTATATTGTTACTTTATAATAGATACATCAAAATTTCCCTCGACTGAAATTAACTGGTACACATGCTCTTAGATAAATATTAATTTTTTTTTATCTGAAATGATACAAAATGTTCTCCAGCATGCATTCATATTTTTTAACATACAATTAACAAAATACGTTTAGAGATACTGGCTTTAAGTAATTTTTTCAAAAAGACTGAAACTTTTATACTTTTTGTTTCAATTTAGGGAAAGTTGGCTTTACTATTGTTGCTCATTATTGCATTATATAATATATATATTATTTAACATTACAATGTATACTAATTTATATAGTTAAATAAATTTAGAATTATCACCTTACTACAAAACTGAAACACATCAACACTAACTTCATAAAACAAAAGTAGGAAAAATTAAAAACTTTGATTGTTAACATATTTAGCTATTTAGAAAATGTTCAGAAATGTAATTGGTTATGCTCCACCCTTCTTTAACTGATATTGTCTCATTCTTAAAGTAGTTTAATATCTTTACTTCGCAGTAAAGATATTAAACTAAGTAATTATGCCAGTAAAGATAATAAAACAAAATTCCCGCATTGTTTATTCCAAAACTGAAAAAATCTTTGATGAAACAAGTATTTTATTAAGGAGGAAATAACAGATTGCAAGGAATGTCGAGAAATAGCGTATAATTCTCATACTTTTCGGATAAAACATCTCCGAAAATTCCGTAAATTGTTTGAGGCCGCCATTTTGCGATGGAACTAGGTTCGTTTAAATTTCATGTTATTGATATCGAAAACAAGATTAAGCTTTGTTTAAAGGTACATTTGCAAAACTTTATTTTACAAATAGTACAAAGCAATAAAATTTAACTGGAATTTTATAAAACAGAAAACAATAATTTAAATGCTAAGCATACCACAATTTATTAATTATAATTATTTCTGTTTTTAATTTTTACTGTAACAATTAATATGTAAATTCAGAAATTTTCAAATAATTATAATTACTGTCAAGTAAATTATTAATAAAACAAATCACAATACCAACATTCAAGAATGACTTTTCTTCCTCTTAGAACAAAGTGATCATCTGAAACGACAAAACAAATACTGTCACGACAGAGAATCGCAACTCGTTAACCGGAGGACATTTGAATTCCCTATCTAGGATTCTCGAGCGGGAAAAAGCATTAGAAACCAGAATGGGAAGTAGCTCTAGAGAACGGGTTCCATTTGGGTTGTGATAGAAAGGCTGGGGAGAGGAGTATGGTTGCTCGCTCAGCTTGCAGAAAAGTCTTTTCTGCCAAAAGAGGAAAAAATATTTACGCGCCAAGAATGAAGCCCGTTTTAGCAACACACAATCTAAACTACCGTCGATACAAGAGAGTAATGGTTCTACGAAGAGGGCAGACCTTACTGATTCGCGTTCTGTCTTAAAATAAAGAATATAGAGGTGGTCGTTCGCGAACGAACGGGTCACCTAAGTCAGTGCTCCGCAACAGGTGCCGCGATTACAAGAGCTGTAGTGAAATATTACCAATATGAATCACGCACTTCTTTGAAAAGCATTGATCACTAGTGTTTGTCACTTTCTGATATTGGTTACGTAATAACCGTTCTGAAAATATTCGTCATCCCTGTATCCCCGAGAGGAGCTGTGCATGTAATTTGAATAGTAATGCAAAAATATTTAGACTATGAAGGACGTATTTTCCTGCAATATTCTACTGATATTCTACATTTTTTTAAAAAAATTACATGAATATGGGCAAGAAATATTGTATCGTATTGCCTTGAATAGTTAAAGATAAATAAGCACTACAACTTCATAGATAAAAATGAAGAAGTAAAGTGAATTCAAAGAATAATATTGCGTCATTATTCATCCATGTGCTGAAAGCCGATCCCTGGGTAATTTGTCTTAACGTGTTTATTGCACATTATCATTGTTTTTATTTATAAAATCATTTTTATTCGTTGAAAATACGTGCCTTGATATTAAATCATCATTAATACGGGGATTCTTACTTTTGATTTATTCATCATTATTGAATAAAACAGTCCCATCCTAAAATTTTTGGAATTATAATTTCCTAATGTGCAAAAGTAAATTAAATGTAAATTGCCTAAAAGAATTGCTCAATGCAACTGAAACAAAAGCCCAGAATGATTGGATTGTGGATACAAGAGGCAGAAAGATGGAGAAATCTCTACTATCGAAAGTTCTTGTTCACATCATACATAAAAAAATACAAAAGAAGTTGGATAAAAAACTTAAAAAGGAAAAAAAGAAACTTAAAAAGGCCTTAAAGAAGATGGAACGATCCAAACATGAATTAGTCTCTTGCTCACCTTCTGACGGCTTAAAGATAAAAATAAAAATCATCAAGCCTCAAGAGAATATGATGGATCATCCTTTAGACCAGCATTTAACTAGTGAGCCATTTTTATTCCTTTTACTTTTTAATTACAGTTGGTAATTTTTTATATTGTAAATCAGTATGCTATTACAGCAATGCTCTAGATATGATTAAAAAAATTCAGATTTGCTAAGAATTTAATGTTTAAAATTATATAATGCTGCATAATCTAAAAGATTCTAGAAATGAATTTTTTAATTATTCTTTAGATTTTCAAATTATTCAATGTTTTAACTATTTTAAATAAAAGTTTAAAGTATTAAAAATATTTAATAGTTTAAAGTATATTGGAAAAAAGCTTTCTGTTTTGGTCTTACAGTCTCATGGTAAACTTTTATTATACTTTAAAATATTTCTCCAGACTTCTATGATTTTGATGTTGAACCTACAGTGTATTAGCATTATTATTAAATAATAACTATCCAAAGTTTGATCGAAATTTTTTGTGGTACAATTTTGAAGTTGCATTAACAAAATAACATGATGCCAGCATACCATCTTCTTCTTTTTGATGATGCATTTTCATTCTGCTAAGTGCAAAAATTATTCCTTTTGTTTAAAATAGTGCTTGTATCATTAAATTAATATCTTATATCACTCTATTTCACAAATCTACCTTTTTTTCTCAACCCTTATGCTTGAGTTATTGTATTTTAGAAAATTGTATAAAAGATTAAGAAAAAAAGTTGTCATGACTTTCATTTATACATTTCTTGATATCATCATAATCTAATATTAATGTGTTATTTTAAACATTAAATATTTTTAAATATTTATATTGAAAAAATAAAAATACTTCATAATTTTTTAACAGTAGATTTGGTTTGAAAAGGTAAAAATAGAAGGGGTGGGGGAAAGACTATATTTTTATTTTATATTCTTTCCTTCTCATTTTTAAATTAAAATTTTTTGTGTGTCAGTATATTTGATATTTATGCATTAACTGCATGCTTTTAACAAATTTTTAGTGTAACTGAATGTTATTATCTGGTATGATGATGTCTGTAACCTGATGTCTTTAATAATTTTTTTTAATTAGTGATTTGCTGTTTGCAATAAATATGGCATTTTTGGTTATTATTTTTATTTTGGTAATTAATCTTTGATATGTGTGTAATATTGAAGTACCAATTATTTTAGTATGAAAGGTTATGATTAGATTTTTCATTTGTATAATATTTTAAGATAATGTATGTATAATATATAGTTAACATTTGTGCATAGAAAAATGCACATTCTTCATTTGATTACCTTTGACAGTTTAAATAATTTAGCATCTTCTCTATAAAACACAGATTATGAAATTATCAGAAATAAGTTAATTTTAACTGTCTTTATATTTTCTACTTCTGACAACATAATTTATGAAACAATTATTTATTTTAGATTGTTTAATAAATTGTTTTTATTGCTAGTTAACTTTTTATCATTATTCATTAGTGGTTTGACTAAACTTTCATTAGAAGTTTGGCTTTTACAATACTTTATTACAATTTACTCATAAAAATAAAGTTTCTTGCTGTAGGTAATATCAAAACAAACAAAAATGATTTAGTATTAAATTATTACTCAAAATTGGGTGTTAAAATTTTGGCTTTTCATTGTTTTATTTAAATAACACTTTCTTCTTTACTTTTAAAAGTTCGTTGGAAATTTTGTTTTAAACACCATTTGTTTCAATAATTTTTATTGGAATAAAATCTAGGAAAATATCATTTCTTCTTCGAATTATTAAGTTACTTCGTTTTACCAGTGTTATTGTTAGAATTAAAAAAAATAAATAAATAAAAACCCTTTTTGGGTTTTAAACTTAAAGCCTTTGAATAAGATTCTTCACTGGATGAGTATTATTAAATTTTTGGGAATTGCAATGTGTTATTTTGTGCTGGACTCAGCATATACTTTTAAAAATATACGGCGTGTCACTAAAAATTATTATTATTATTTTTTATTTCTGGCTACTGAATCATTTTAACTTCATGAATTTGGTTCCATTATTTGTGAAAGCTAGAAATTATCAAATCGTTTCATTTCTTTGTAAAATATAAAGTTTCATTTTTCTGTAATTTTCTTAAAACTAAAGTAAGAAATGTTTTAATTATTTTTCCATATAGGTTAAAAAGAAAATTTTAGTAAATTTTTGAAATTAGAAATGTTAAAATTTTTCTTGAAAAGGAGGTTTGTAAAAACAAAATCTGTGTTATAACATGGTGCTGTTCTGTCATCAATTTTGTGGTAGTTTTGCTTATCATATGAGGCTAATCATCTTGGAAAGTCTTAGTACAAGACTGCAAATAAAATATTACAGATTTCAAAATACGATGACTTAGGACAGAATAAAATTATTTTTTCCATCCTAATCATGCCAAATCTAGGATGGAAAATTTGTTTGAAAATTTATTATTACTTACATAAAAAAATCTAATAAAAGCAAATTTAAAAAAGACTAATCTCAGTTTATTTAATTTGTTATGCTTCTACTGCAAACATTTTCAGAAATTATGTATCCATCCAAATTAACTGGTCACTTAAATGTTTAAAAAGAAAGAAAAAAATCAAACTTTTTTATTGGCTTTAAGGTAGGCATGTATAAGATTTATCTGATAAAGACTTAATTTTTTGGTAATGCTAACTTCTTCATTCATTTTTTTTTTTTTTTTTTTTTTTTCAGATCAGTAAAACATAATATGTTTCACTCTAGAAGAACTTGTACAAATGCAGAAATTAACTTTTGAAAAGAAAAAAAAATAGGAAAAATATATTCATTTAAAATTAAATTTTTAAAAAGAAAATCTGTGTATTATTTGAAAAATAAAAGAAGAAAATATCCCATACTTAGAAAATAAGCATATTTTTGCAGGCATATATATATATATATACAGTAGTGCTTAATTTGGGAAATTGTCTTAGATGCTTAAAAATGATCAATTTTTGCAGCAGTTTCTTACTCTTCTCCCTCGACTTATCAATACTAAGTTGAAATATTCATTTCAATTTGTATATCTTTTAATCTGTGCTGCTCAATTCATCTTTGTAATTTTTTTTGTTGTTGTTGTTTACTTGATTGCCTGAAATCCCGAGAAACATTTTCTCTTTAGGCAACTAAAGTGTTCAGTTGTCAAAGGAAAATATTTGTTTTTCTATGCTTAATTTACCTTTAAAATATATTAATGACTTTTTGAGATTCCTTCTTTGGTACTTTTCCATTACCTAGGTGCATATGTTGCCAATGTGAACTAAACATGAGCCAAGACGCCAAGTTAATCATTAAAGAAATTTGGTGGAATTCTTCACTATTTGGCGATTTCTTGCTGGGCCTGGCTGGCAGAAATGTACTCTTTCTTTTTCAGAAAATAAGAAAATTAATATACTTTCATTTCTGTCAGTTTTTCATAATTGTAGCTAATTCATTCTTTATCATTCATTTTGAATATTGTTGTAGTTTTTGCATGATTATTAATATAGTCTTTAATATGTTTCATTTTATATTTTAGCTTAAACACTTCTACTGGAAATGAATGCTGATGACCATTTCTATAGATAATTGTAGAAATGTGTAACACGTGGAAAGAAGAACACGCAGGAAATTTTATGACCACAAAAAGCTATTTCATGAAATTTGTAAAGATGTAGTTCATTAATATTGAATTACTTTTCCAATGTTTGTAATTGGTGCAAGATCTACATAATTTTTGTATTGTATTTTTTAAACTTTATATGGCATTTCAAACTGTACCTGAATATTTCACAAGAGCTTTTCCTGTTTGTCTTTTAACAGTATTATTTTTTTATATGTATTTGTTATTTTTACCTGTGATATATATGGCATATACACATGTTTTATGAGCAGTCTGTATACTATTGCTTTTCCTAACTATTTTTGATTGAAGTGAAGAATAGTATGCCCCTGAGTTTCTCGCCTATATGGCAGCCCAATGGCAGATTCTTCTAGCAGCCCTAATACTGTTTTGTTTACTACTTTTTACAATGGTTAAGTTGTACATGAATTACAACTATTCTATGAAAATGTTGAATTAAAAATAACAAGAAAATATTTATTTAAAATTTTGATTTTGTTCTCTATTATTATAAAAGTTTTTTTACAACTAATCATGCAATTTTACTTTTTATATAAATACAAACAGAAAATATTTATTCTTTTGCAATACTTAATTATCAATATGCATTTAAAAAAAGTCATCTGAATTCTTACTTTACAAAATCGTCTGCATCCTTACTTTAAAAACCAACTGCAAAGGAATTCTTAACAGTTCTCATAATTCATTTGGTGCTGTAACATTTGATTAAAGAACACACAACTGAACAGCACAGCCATTTTAAAAAGCTACTTCAAAATTGTTAAGATAAGTTGTGATAGTAATCCCAATTATGACAATACTTATCAGTTAAGATCATAATTTTGATTCATGAAGTGGCAACCATAAGTGTTGCATAGAAATGTTTATTTTGTCTGCCATTTTTATTGGCAAATTGGCATCTTTAGTGTAGCAAGGGGCACACTAAATTTCACTTTTACCAAATTTTTATACGTAAAGGAATTTTTGTTCATTCCACTGTTTACATTTGTGATATTATAGGGCTTATAACTTTTTGATGTTTAAGAGCTAATCTATATTTACATAAAATACTGCGATTTATATTTATGAATGTTTATTTTTAATGACAGTCGCTAAATCAAAATATGCATTTTATTACATTGGTGAAATGCATTCAGTTGTTAGTACATTTGAATATTCACATACAAAACTCGGCTGATTTATTGGTCGCAATTGTTTTTCATAAATTACTCATTAAAAGTTTAAACACTTCTTACATATAATTCTTATAAGTAGTTTGTACAATGTTTGAAATATTCTTGACTTCTAAGTCAGCTCATTTTGTAAAAAATTTATTTTCTATTGTTCATAAATGATAGCAAACTATTTCTTGTTGTATAACTTATTTTGAAGTATATAATTTTTTAAATTAAGATCTGGTCAGTATGTGAATAATTTTGATGTATATTTTAATGTTTAAATATATTTTTTTATGTGCAATTACCCGTAATGCTTTCAGAAATTTTATCTCTAGTAAAATATCCCCTCCCCCCTCCTCTGTTTTTTGTTATCTTTAAATTTTAAAATACATTTTTTCAAACATTTAATAAAAACAATAAATGTCAACATGAATCCCCTTTTTTTGTGATGATGAATTTATAAATGGATTTAAATTATTATCTTGTAAGAAAAATTATCTATATATACTCCTGAAAGAGTTTAGACCATTTTTATACCTTTTAGAGCTGTGCAAGAGGATTTGTATTTTGTGAGTTTTAAATGCTTTGACATTATGATTATGAATGATTAATTTCTTTACTGACTGTATTTCTTAGTTTGCTTTTAAAATTTGTACTTGAACAAACTACATTTTTCTAATAAAACATTTCAAAATTTACTTATTTAATTTATTTTATGAGTTGTAGTTTATTGAATAAGAATCTAATCAGATTAAAACACTTTAATATTTTAATATTACAATTGTGTCTCAATCTTCAGATATGCATTACTCCCTCTGTCCCAAATTAGTTGCTACATTTGAATACTTTTGTACTGATTATTGATTCTGATGATTTTATGATTTTGTTTGAACATTTTTCAGGGTGCTGTGCTATCAATCAACAACATTTACTTACCAAGCATTCGCTGCTTAAATCAGTACCAAGTTAGTTAAAAAAATCCAATTTTTGAGCACTCTTAAGAAACGCCCCATTTTGTAAGGACTCTTCCCACAATCGCATAAAACTATATTCTATAATAGCTAATGAATCGTGAATTCATTAGGAAGAAAATGACCTTTCTTGTACAATGGTGGTAGAGTCCTCACAAAATGGGGCGTGCCTTAAAAAAGTGCAAACCCTGTAAATTTGCTTCGAAAAATTTGTCTCAAAATAAGTGCTACATTTGTGGAAAGTAAAAAATGAGATTGAAAATACCAAGTTGTGATAATTTTAATTGCAAATTAAACAATTTTTATTGATATTTAAGGAATTTCTTGCACATAGTATAGCTTCGGGTTTACATGTCAGGTTTCGCGGAAGATGATTTTGACGACGAAGTTTTTCCTTATTGAGATGGGTTATTTTGTACGAGTTGCCTCCGCCTGGCATCATACTGTTTTCCATACATGTTTGTAAAGTTAAAAATACATTGTCAAGCTTTTCTACTTCTATATTTTGGAAAGCGACTTCAACAGCATCAATTAAGTTGTCAATATTCTTTGTGGGCATCTGATTGTTCAATGACTGTATTGCGTTAAAAAACCCGAGATCAAGTACATTGAAATCTGGACTATTTGGAGGTTGACATTGTAGTTGCAAATTCCATCCATCTTTTGAACATTCTTCTGTGATACTGAGATCATCCACTGCCAAATGAGGCTTGGCATTGTCCTGTTGCATGTATATAGGACTCGATTTTTCACTACTTGGAAATTTTTCACGTATAGCCGGCATAACTTTTTCTATAATCATTTTTCGGGTTTCTTCTTTATTAACAATTTCTACAACTTTTGTCACAGCAGGACAAAAGTTGGTTCCTTTTGGACGATTTTTTGAGTTTCTTTTTGCATTTTCTGAATAAACAAAAGGCCATATTCCAATTTTTCAGTCAAACATTTCATTTATATTCGAGTCCCATCTTGGTCTTGCTACCGCTGCCATAAACATTACTTTGGTAATAAACCTTTTGCTTTTGCAATACCTCAAAGGTTCAGGTTTATCCAGTGTAATGTAAAAGGAATTACTGGCTTCCGTAATATAAAACCATTTTTCATCGATATGAACCCGATCCAACATTTCCGAAAAGCATCCATTTGTTTTAACATGCTGTAAGCAAAATCGAATTCTGTCGAGCTTATTTTTGTCTGTCAGACTTGGCTTAATGGTGGATGAAATACGCTTCAAAACTTTTCCCTCCTTTTGAATCCTGTGTAATGTTGATTTGGGAATACTAACAGCACACGATAAACTCCGCAATGATTGTCTTCGTTTTAAAGGGACATCTTTGATTTTGCGCAATTGCTGAGAAAAATCTTTTTTTTTTTTCCTTCCGCATTTACCAATTTTTTGTGAACTTACATTGTACATTTCATATCCATTTATTTTTGATGTCTTTGCCCGCTTCCACAAATGGGATACTGTACTACGATGAACATTAAATTTAATCGCTGCAGCATTTATAGCACCATGGCTTAGTTTGTCATTTTTTCAAATGTTGCAGTAAAAATTGAAATACAGCGTTACGCTCCTTATCATTCATTTCCTGCTTTAGGTTATTTTCTAAATTACTATTCATAATTTACAATTATCGTCGCATTACTTCTCATTCATATAATTTTGCATTCGAGTTAACATTTATTCTAACACCTAGTATACCGTCTTATATTGATTATAGTATTATAATTTTACTGGTAGCTATTTACTAAAGTGCATCAGAAGTTATTTATGACTCCACCTACTTGAAATGTAGCAACTAATCTGGGACAAAATTTTCGACTTAAATGTAGCAACTAATTTGGGACGGAGGGAGTATACATTTTGCAATATTCCTTTATAAGTATGTAATTCTTAGCTCTATCTGCAACATAAATGAACAAATTTATATTTCATAAACTGATTTTTCATGCTTACTTGTTTTATGAAATTCTCTTCATTGAATAATTTTGCTCAACATTAATTTTTAAAAAAGTATTTGAAGATTGTTAGTGTAAAACACATTCAGTGCCTAAGTGCTAATTTACAGGAAATTGAAAAACTAATTTTGTCATTTTATGCATTTTCTAAGGAAGTGATATTTAACATCATTCCCTTGTACTGGCCATAATGGCACTTTCTATATTCTCCAGTAATTTACAGTTATAGTCATATATGCATTGATGTACTTCCCAGTTAATAAGTAATGGAACTTTTTCCAGCTTGCAAACCTTGATATTAACTATGTTTTAAGGAAAACTTTTATTGTTTCTTTTTATTTTGTTACCTAATGCATTTTCCATTAATACTGCATTTGCTTGTTCTTAACAATTTAACAGAAGAAGGATGTGAGGAATCTTCTATTATTTTGGTATCGAAATTTTCATGAAATTAACTTCCAATCCTTATTAAAATAAAATTCTTCAAAAGAAGTTCACATTATTTAGACCTGTATAGATAGATGATTACTATTTGACTAGCATGTAAAAAAATTTAATGTGCTACTTGCAGCAATACTAGTGCTATTATTACTTATTATTACCAATTACTCATTATGACATGGAATTTGGCTTATTCAAAGCTGTAGGGTCAAAATTAAAATTAAAATTCTATTAAAATTAAATTAAAGAACTGAACGCAGGAAGATTTGCCAATGAAATCTAAACTAAAGAGTACATGAAAGATTTGATTTTTAAACATTTAACTGTTTTATAATGCATAATAAACATGTTTTATAATAAAATTCTTTAATAAAATAATAATTTTCTAATAAAATCATTCATAATTTTTAAAATAATTTAAAAAATTATTTTAATGAATTAAGTAATTGATGGTATAGGGAATATCTATATATATACAGTGAGAATCAAAAGAAAGTAAACCCATAATTGATTTAGAAAATGCGTTGTTTTGTATATATTATTGCTTTATAAAATAGATATATACAATTATTAATTTATTTAAGTAACATAAAACAATTAGTAAACATTCCATTAAAATAAAATATGTAAAGAAATAAGTGGACTTAAATCTTAAAAAAAAAGTAAAAGTAAACACTCGTAACTCTTTCTCCACCAAATGTTTTGATTTTATAAATACCAACACTTTTTTTCTTAGAAGATTTTGATAATATTACATACATTCTGCCTGAATTTATTTTAACAAATCTTCATAGCTCGTAGTCTTAATTTTATAGATGCTACAAACAATTTTAATATTAGTTTTGTGCAGTTCTATCTCTACACATTTTGAGTTACATTTTAACAAATGAGTTTTTAAAAATATTTTATGCTTTTGATTGGCGCAGTATGGCCAAACATGGCTCTTGCGCCCCTAAACTACACAAACCAGCCTGAATTTATGTAAATTTCTTGAAAAATTTGAGATATTTTACGATGGGGAAACAGACAGCAGTGGAAATGAAAAATTGATTGTAAATTTGAAGGAAAATGTCATATTCTTACATAAAATAGGAGCCACTATATTGTGAAGAAAATTCTTGACAAATATTCCAAATACTTGGAAAGATTTTCAGATAACTGAAAGATCACGATGACTTATTGATGAGAAGTGGGAGCAATAATAAGAGAGCTCAAAGATCATCCAGCTGCAAGTGCTGAATAAATTATCTCATAAACATCAGTGAAGAGAGTAAGGGCAAGCAGTGTAAAAGAAGACTTAACACTGTTTGCCTTTACCTTAAGTTATTAACACGAGTTAATAACTACAGCCTTAAAAACTCAATAATTTTGACGAACAAATCGGTCGCCAAAGGCGCCTAGTTATGTATAATAGCATAAATTCTTATATCTACTTATAACAAAGATGTGTGTGATTGTGTTAATGCGCTACAAACTATATCATTTGGTTTAGAGAAACTAAACCATAGTAAATATAAGAGTAAAGATAAGCACCTTGAAATAATTTTTAAATGTATAATTAACTACAAAAGTGAAATTTTTGCGTTTTTATCTGAAAATATTACAACTCAAAAATGATTTTTTCATCATATTAGAATTTAAAAAGTTGTCTTTTTATTGATATTATGTATTCAATTTTATTCATTATTTTACAAGTAAATATTCTATTCTGGAATTGTAATTCAAATTGTTTTCAATGCTGTGACTATGACTTTCTTCCCCTATTGGTCGTGATGAAGATCCTGTTTATTTTTACATTTTGAGTGAGTTTTAGTATAAAGCATACAGTTAATAAAATTTTCGAAATTTCGTTATTCTTACAATTAAGATCAAAATCAAGAAATGTATAGATAGAAATATAGGGAAATGAATGAGAAACTGAACGGTGCAAGGCCTCAAAAATGCATCACACACATAGAGAGAGACATTTTTAAGTTCTGAGGAGAAAGCAATTAAGGCTAAGTTAACAAAGTATTTAATTCAAATTTTTATCATTCATTAATCCTGGTGATTCAACTAGTTGCTAAAGGCGGTTAATAAAGAAATATAACAATCAGTTCTAACAATACATATAGAATTAAAGCGTAAGAAAATATGTAATGAACGGCAAATAAGTATATAAATTAAAATTTTATAAAATAACATTAACATTAAGAGAAAAAATAAAAAATAAGTATTTGTGATTTTCCATATAAAAAAGATAATAGAACGGAGAAAATTTTCCTTGTTATTTTGAACAGTTTTTTATAAAAATTTAGCCAACCAATCTTGAACAAAATCTATTGTACCATAGTTCTTTGTTAAATACTTATCTATAATAATTATGTTTTTTGGGCAAAAATGAATAAATTGACAAAATATAAACATAATAACAGTACTATACGTATAACCGAAATGTTTATGTACGAAAAATTAGAAATAAAAATATGTATCTAAATACATGCGATGTAATAGAACGAAAAGCAAACTAAGTTTCCATAGCAACATAACTGATAACACGGAAATATATTATTGATTCGAATTTCCTCAATCATGTATGGTCACGCAGCTGATAATAAAAAAGCCCAGACTAAGTTCGTGATTAAGTTTTTGATGCTTATTACTCTGGAAGCAGTATTCTTCCCGCACACGTATTCTAAACATTTAAAATTACTTAAAAAAAGTTTTGAACATCATAGTGAATTTGAAAATTCACGTTTGCATCGATCGATAAGAGGTATGAAATTCTTTTAATTATAATAGGGGGAACTCGTGCATGTTAATTTTTATTTTAATAATAAATGTGTTTAAAATAGGTCAGATTTTATATATCTATTGCGCCTTGGCAGTTTAATTTTGGAAATATCGATAATTGTTAAAAGAGCAAGATTGTCATGTGATTATGACGACACATAAATTGGAACACATTCAAGAGTTCCCATAAAAATTATTAATTTTGATCTTTTTTTTTAAATATTTATACAAGCAAATATTTGTTAGTGCCTTACAGTGCTGCTTAATAGAGTTAGAAGTTTCAAATTTAGCACAAATATATTTTAGAAAAATAGAAATGTGCAACTTGTAATTTTCTTTTGAACATTTAATAAATTAAAAATTGAGCGAGATCTTAGTGTATTCTCCCAATAATTTCTAAAAATAGTATTATTGCCTTAAAATAATTTTTACACAGTTTAAAAATTTAAAATATTTCCTTTATAAATATATCTGTTTAATTGGTTTCAAAGATTTTTTTAAAAATTTTGATATTTTTTACAACACTTTTTAACATTATTTTCAGCAATAGACACTACTGTTTTTTTCGCATTATTTTATTAAATATTTGATTTTAAGACATTTTCAATTGTTGAAAGCTAAAAACAAACCATTCTATTATGTGTACAATTTGCAAGAGGAATGAGAAAGCGTAGTATTACGCGAAAAACAATGAGAAATTAGAAAAAAGATCAATTACATAATTAGATATTTTCATGACACCATAACGTCATATGTCTTGACTCTATTAGGAAGGTTCATGTACATAACAAACAGAGCAAGTGTAAGGTTATTAAAGTAATGCAGTTTCATCATAATTTAATGTTTTAAGATTCTTAGTTTAGAGAACTATAAGATTCATTTGAAAAGATTTAATTGAAAGTAAGCATTAGCAATATTTCCAAAGAGTTACTGGTCTCCAAAAACCTTCTTTTTAGTCCGTTTTTTCATTATGTAATAATTGTTTAATTATTTTTTTCTAAGGTTATGGATATTAAAATTCTTATGGATTTTGATTTCTATATATTATTTTAAATAGTTAAATAGTTTTGGTTTAGTCTTCTTTATAGTAAATAGTTAATTATTTCTGGTAGCTTACTTACATATTTCTGTTATAAAGTTAGTGACATTAGTTACAGAAATTTGAAATAATGGCATGTATTGATTGATATAATATTAAAGTTACGAAATGAGTGTAGTTTTTTATTACTTATTTATGTTAATTGTGAAAAGAAAAAAAAAGTGGGGTATAACAATACCAATTATAATAGAATTTTAAAAATATTTTTTAGTATTTTATATGTTTTTTTAAAATAGGGTATTTAATTTTTTTAGTTTCTCATATCCGAAGTACGCAAAGTGAAAGTACTGCAACCGTTAAGGAATTAGATATCAGAATTTTGAAAATTTGCAATATTCTTCGAGTTCCAAAACACGTTTATTGGAATTATGCCTGTCCAACTCTCTGGCTTTGAATGCGATAGTACAAAAAAAAAAAAAAAAAAAAAAAAAAAAACTCATTGAGCTAACGCGATGTAGTTTGGTAATAGACCTTTCATGAAACATGCTTTGTTTTCTGGATCACTTATATGAAATAATTTAATGCTTGATGGCTCACTTTTTAAACTAATGAGCGATGAAACATTTTTAACCAATAAAAATATAAATAATAATATCTTTGGAAATAAATAAGCTTAATTATAAAGATACTTATTATATATTTTGTCTATCTGTCTTTGTTTGCCTATCTGAAAATCATAACTAAAAACGATTAGGTTCGTATAAAATTTGGTAAATTGTCCCGCCAAAAAAAAAAATAATCGTAGATTCTTATAAAATTTTGCTCAAATTTCGCAAAAAAAATCTCAGTCTACTGCTCATTCGGTTTTACTTGAGCATTTCCGGTTAGCTTGATGATACCTAGCATATGTTTTATTATTAGAAATTTTAAAGTATGCACATTGCTGTTGAAGGGCTGTCTGTCTCTGTGTATGTTAATATGATAACTGAAAAACACAATATGTTAGCTCGGTGAATTTTAGTGTAAACACTTAAATTGTAGGTTTACAGCACAGAGTCTGACTAAAGCTCTGTGCAGTAAACGAGGCATACGGGGCAATTGCCCCGGGCCACCACATCAAAGGACGCCACCCCAAATCGAATAGAAATTAATTTTACATTTCCTACTTTAATGAACTTTTTTTACACAAAATATTTCCTTTTTTCAAACAATATATAATATTAAGTGTAAAATCCTTCAGTTTTATGTTAGCCTCTTCAGTAATCTAACGTATGATCACGAGAAATCAATATTTCGTAAATCCATGGTTTTCTAGAGTGGAATATAGCTAAAATATTGCAATTACTATGGGAAAATTCGGTCAATCATAATCCTATATTTTTACATATCTCAAAATGCGATTTGTTTACAAAAATAATAAAAATATAGGGCATTCCTCTCCCCCCTTTTCCTTTAAGTTTTGCATACAATAATTAATTGAATAAAAATATGGATGTAAAATTGATCTTTAACACATGTACATTCAAAGTTTTTACTGGAATTTGAAAAATGAATCGGTCTGGATATTCTCTATTCTCTAAGTGCACATGACTTGTGTATGGTATTTTTCGTTATTTAATTCAAATTACTAAAAAATTCTGCATTTTCTAATAATAAATTTAAATAACATTTTTGTCAAATTTTGGCTTTTCAGATGTGCTGTATCCTTTTAATGATAGAATCGTTCGAAAATCAATAAAATGTACTGAACAATATTTTTCGATTGGAACGAGTCTGACAATTGGAGGAGCGGAGACTTTATAGCTATTTTTGGTTATAGTCAATTTTCTTGTTACATATTTATAATGTGGTGAAAAATTTAAATAAAGTTCGGTTCATCATTATTGAATCAGAGGGGACTCCCAAACAAGTTTTTGTCCCAGACATCAATTCGGTTAAGTCGGGTCCTGCTCTGCACTGAATTCATCTAAAGATTAATTATTTTTCCGTATGTAGATTTAAAGCCAAATTGTAGAATTCATCAAACGTAATATATTGAACAAAATGCTGTGCTCAGTCGATCAAAGAGAACATTGCACTCAGTGAATAAGAGAAAAGCCGTTCAAAATGTATACACCATTCTGTTCAATATATGACTACATTGTAACTATACAGTGATGGTGATGATGTCGTGTCCACATTACATAGAGGGGGGGGGTGCAGTAGCTTCTGAGTGCAAGGACTCGTGACACCCAAGTTCTAGTTCATATAAAGATTACATTCACACACTCGCTTGCCCAACCTTTTTTTACACAGGGGCGCTTCCACACCTCTCGCAGATAAACACAGGGTGAAGAAAAACCATGCTCGAGCCGGGATTCAAGCCCGGGATGCCCAGATCACTGGGAAGATGCACGACCTCTAGGCCAGGCCGCCAGTATAATTATACTATAGTACAAGTAAACTATACAATAAATCTGGCATTAAGATACAGCAAAAATGAGCATAAAATAATATATAAATATACAAGAAAGTAGGGAATAGAATGCTCATTAATTGAAGTTATTATACAATCCAAATGACAAAAAAGACAAATAATTCCAAACATAGTTATTTTTTACTTTTATAAATCTAAAACGATTGTTGGAATTCCTGGCTTGGCCCTTTCGGGCCCCATGGTGATGTGACCTATTCGCGCACGTGCGCTGGTGACGTCAGGAAAGAATTCCCATGATCCCATAGTAACAGATGTTGGTTCAGATTCAGTTTAGGTTTAGAGTTTGAGGGTAGATGATGTGTAAAAAATGGAGCCGGAGATGGTTGTGTGTTATAGTAAGAATTCGTGAACTTAAAATGAAATGTATGTAAATATTTGTATATAATTATCTGTGCTTGTGTACTGGTCCTGCAAATAAAAAAGATGAACAAAAAGAGAATGACCGGATTAATACTGTCGATGTTAATGTTATTCTAATTCATCTTGGTTATTCTAATTCATCATTTAATACCTTGATTCTATCTCTTTTAGAAGATCCCGGAATGGCAAGGTAAGAGGGCATTTTCTCTTACATTTCGATAAATTTGAATTTGGGGCCTAGAGATCCCCAAAACGACCATATAAATATATATCAAAATCTGATAGCCTTAATTAAAGAGCAGAGGGGTTCCTCGTTCGCAGAATTCCTGTGGCCATGAAGGGACCTAGTCCTTCACAGCAGCAGGAATTCTTTGACTTCGCCGTCAGAGTTGAAGGTTCTTCGGTGCTAGAGGAATTCAACAAGTAGCGGACCTTGGACGTCGAACTCATGGCTGGGAAAAATTGGGTCTCGTCTCTGCCACAGAAATTCTGGTAACAAGGAATCCTTCGGTTCGTTACTTAAGGGGATCGTTGTGCGCAGGTCTATGGTATATACTTTGAATGAAGTTTACGTTTACACGGGTAATGCTGTTTCGTACCTTTTCATTTGAACATCCCTTATAAATCTGAAAAGAATATATTACCTTTATATGGAGTATACAAAGATTTATTACTAGGATTGAAACTGAATGAATTTCGCAATAGCTTAAGCCTGTAATACGTATTTCCGGAATACGATCAAAATTTTGTTGAATCTTTTGGAGAAAGAACTCGAAATGTATAATTGTGACAGTTTTTATTTCAAATCTGGAAACCATTTGCGACCATTTTCAGTTTTAACCAAAATGGCGGATTTTTTGGCGAATTTTTGAATGATTGACATGTTTTTTACATACTTAGCAAGAAGTCGTAAGTAAATCTTATTATAAAATATCATTAAAGGCAATTAATGCATTATCTTCCTCGTGGTATCTTTAAGCTTAATTCTTTTTAAATATCGTGATAATCACATTCTTATGAATCAAAATCATCTCAACTTGAAATGAATTGTAATAAATTTTTGTTATTATTTTTAGTTTATAGAAGAGATTATGAAAGAAATCGTGAAGTGAAAATTTTGAATCTCAAGAATTAAGTCATCAGATGAAATCAATATTTAAAAATTTATAATATTCTAAAAAAACATCAGTGAATTATTGTTTTCTGTTGTATTTAATTGAAGGAAAGTAACTGGTGCCGAAAAATGGAAAAGGAGGAAGAGGTATGTAAAAATGAAAAGATCTGTTTGATGATATATATCTGATCTTCACGATCGTATTATTTTAAGGATTTCTTGCCAAATCTCGTAACAAATGTGTATGGCACCATGCTACAGCCCTAAAAGAATTTATTATAAATTTGATAGATTAGTAAAATTGGTTAAATTGATCCTAGCGTTGGCGAAAGTTTTCTGACAATTCGATATTGGATCTAAAAGCCAGTCTAGATTATTCAATTATATGAATTAGAAGCCAATAAACAACTATAGAAAAATTTAAAAAAAATTATGGTGTGTTAACATGTCGAAATTTTTCTTAATTTTAAAAGATGTTTGCTTGTTTCTTAGTGCTCAGTTCTTTCCTGTCTGCTTTACAAATAATAAAAATTGACCCATGGTTTTAAATTAAAATTAGTGGCAGTATAATATTATTAAATGTAGTCAAAATATTCCATTATAGCCACTACTAAAGTCCCCTCCCCACAAGGGTACTGCTTTTCAAACCATTTGACATTATTATCATCTTCTTAAAAAATTCTAACTACAGAGACCGCCAACAGATGGCGATACATATTTCGGAATTGCGAGCAAAAAGAAAACATCTGGAAATTCATGGCGGGGAAAAAACAAACAGCAACAACAAAAAACCGGAGTGGTAATTTAGTAAATTAAGCTTGTTTAATACACTGAACAGTTATTTCTGGTTATCATATTAATAAGTCAATTAAGAGGCAAACTATCCGAAAATTTTTCTTGGGCGTCAACATTTTGGAGCGGCATTTTGACAAAGTGCTGAAAACAACATTGATTTGTTTAACATAAAATTAATCGAAATTTAGTCATCTCGATTTTTTTCTTACATTAAATTTTTTAAATCCGTATTTAAATTATTTATGTCCAAAAAACTAAAAGTATCTGTAGTCCTTAATTCGAAAGCAAACAACCAAGAAAGTGGAGAGGTATAATTAAATATCGAAAACTGCTATAGCTATGCATATACAGCTTTCACCGAAGACATTTAAATTTCAGTCTCATTTTTATTAAATTGTGATATCAGGTATTTGAAGATTTCTGGAACACAGCGCGTTGAAGGAAGATATATTTAAAAACATTCATTTTTGAGGAAATCGTATATGTGCGTGAACCACCAAGGATAAATATTGCATTTCTGGAGATTTTATTTTTAATTTTAAATGGTTATTTTACAAAAAAAATTAAATTTATTTATTTGACTGTAAATACAGTAAGCAATATTTATTTACTATAAAAGCATGTACATATAATAAATTTCTATGATTTTGAAAAAATTTGATATGAGCTATTAATTTATTTTATTAATAATTTAACACCAAATATGTAAGACACTGCTGGGAATAGTCTGAAGATAGGACCCTACTCATATTTTTTTGAATAGGAATAGGATAGAATACCATGCATAGACGTTTTTACCTCTAATTATAAAAAGACGATTTTATTAAGCGCAGAAACACACCTATATAAATTGACACCCAAGACAAATATAAAAACAACGCTCTTTTCACCCTTTTGAGGTTACAATCTTGATATTCTACTTTAAAAGAATTATTTGTCAAGTAAAGAACAGTTTTATATTTAAACCAAAATATTAATCTATATCTATACTTATAATAAATCTCAGTGTGTGTGTGTTGGCTCCCTGCAGACCAGACCGTTGCACCTACAGCTACCAAATTTGGTACATGTGTACTTTGGAGGTCGGAAATGTTCACCTCGGAGCCCTTTTTTCGAATTTTTTATTAGAATTTCAATTAATTAAAAATTAAGCGTAATTTCGACGTTTATCCGCTATAATTTTCGATAATATTATCTCACAAAGATGATTTGTACTCACATTAAAGATACAAAAATTAGCTTTCCAATGGTATCAGTATAATTAAAGCTTCTATTTGTAACGAATTTTTAAAGAAATATTATATCTATATTTTTCAACAATATATTTCAGACAAAACAATAAAATTTACTCTACATGAGCACGTTACGAGTGAAAGGGAAAAAATTATCTTTTATCAATATGTTGCCATCAGATTGATAAAAATCAAATTAAAAAATAAATAATTATTGCAAATTAAACATGTAAAAAAGTAAATTTGTAACCACTTCATCGACCATTCCAAAGTTCGGATAAATTACAAAGGATAAACGTCCCGGATTTCTCAAGACTGATTGGCAAACGAATGAAAATGTTAAAAGTTCTAAACATTTCTATTGAAAACTTCATAATAGCTCAAGTGTTGCTTGAAGACGGGACATTAATACAAACAAACAAAAATCAAAACTTTATAAGTCGATCAAATATGAAAGTAGAAGTTAAGAAACATTCATTTATTTATTTGAAAGTTGAAGGGTCAAATATATTTCATAGAGTATGATTTCTTAGAACTAAAAGATGTATAAAATTTAGACTTAATAATTTTTTATGTTTATAGACCACAATAAAATAAAATATTATTATTCGCATCATTTAAATCCTTTTGAAAGTAAAACTAAAACCTGATTTTTATGACGAATCTAAGTGATTTTTGTTGAATAATCGCTGAAATATTACATAAATTATTGTAATTATTCAGTAGTACACATAATGTTTCTCTTTTATTTAGATTTTTAAAAAATGCTTAGTTTCGGTAAGAAAATGTTTTTATATCAATTTGCAGTTTAATCATTTCCACTTTAAGTTAAAGTAGAAATTTTACAAGAGCTGACAGATAATTAGGGAGACATATAGTACATTATAGAATTAAGGCCTTTATGACTGCATGGATGAATTATATGACTTTTGAAATTTGAGTATATGAAATTTGATACGGGTTTGTAACTACAAGTGCAATTTTGGGTCAAATTTTTGTTCCAGTCAGTTGAGAAAAATGCGTTTATTGTAAAAATTCGATTTTCGGATACTATTAACACATTAAGGACCGCAAAGAAATCTGTAAGGCATACGCCTGAGATTAAGGACCGCAAAGAAATCTGTAAGGCATACGCCTGGGACCGCACGTTTTTGGACAAACTTGTACGTTCTAAAATCATCATAACTTTGTTATTTATGAAGCCGTAACAGACGGAACGTGAAACACGAGAGAACTCGTGAGCGGTCCGTAACAGATGGGACGCGAAACACGAGAAAACTCGTGAGCGGTCCTTAATGTGTTAAAATTACAGCAGGGATTAATCGCCAAATAACTCGCCTAGGATGACAAGATAGATTCAGTAAAAACTCTTAAGTTGAGCCAAAAGTTAATATTTCGTAAATATTGTAAGTTAGTGCCATGGAAGGGGTTTTAGAGAAAGTTTATTAGAGAATATACGAAAAAGCTTTAGGGAGACTACTTTCGCTGCTTTTTCTTTTTTAATAAATCAAAATTTTCACACAGATAACTTATTCGTATTTCTAATTTAAGCTCCCCCCTCCCAGTAGTTAAAAAATAAACATATCAATTATATCCTGAAAAAGCTTAGCAAAGTTAATTAAAAAATTTTGGAGCATTTAAAAATGTAAAAATAATTTAAGATTTAGGTGCCTCTTGTGTTCGACGTTTATTAATCAGTTATTCTTTTTATTTTAGTGCTGAGTTAAAGGTTTTACCAGAGTAAGCTTTCACAGGAACATTAAAAAAACATTACTATTATTAAAAATGCATTTCATTTCATTATTCCGTTTCCAGGAGTAATTTCGGAAAATATTGTGGAAGGAAAAAATTTAATTTTTTTCCACTGTTGAAAGGTAAAAGAAGAAAATTTTGTTTATATTAACTGCTCAGTTTGGACGAGGAACAAAAAATTGAATTTTAGAGCCGCTGAAAGATAATATGCAATTAGAAGTTAGACAACTGCGTTTTTCGTGACTTTAGACGTGAAGGGACTTATTCCGTGAAGAAGATTCATGTAAAAATTAAACAAAACAGGCATAAGGTTATTAAAATTCCTCGGTTTTAATGGCATTATTTATAAAGAGTAGTTTTAAATAAAAGTAAATAGAATCCATATTCATAGTCAACTGGCTGTTCATCAAAGGTTGCTGGGATTATGTCATGGGAAGTTGAAAGTAAATCAAAACGTATACTTTTTTGACAACTCCTAATGAGTTTACAGTATATACTAATATTACACTGTTTAATTATTTAAAACGCATAAAATGATCATATTCTGCTTTTTATCAAGTATTGTTTGAAAAGTAAATCGTTTAAATTTAAGGCATATTATCTATACTTATAATAAAGCTCAATGTGTGTGTGTGTGTGCGTGTGTGTGTGTGTTGGCGCTCTACAGGCCAGACCGTTGGACCTACAGCTACCAAATTTGGTACATGCATACCTTGGAGGTTCGGAATGTGCACCTCGGAGCCCTTTTTTCGAATTTTTAATTAGAATTTGAATTAATTAAAATTTAAGCGAAATTTCGACGTTTTTCCGTTATAACTTCCGAAAATATTATTGCACAAACATGATTTTTACATCAATTTAAAGATAAAAAAATTAGCTTTCTAACGGTATCAGTTTTTTAAATTTATAACGTAAGCATCTATTTTTAATGAAGTTTTAAAGAAATATTTTAACCATGTTTTTATCACGTGACTGGATAAAATAAAAGAATCCCGGAAGTTCAAATAAAAAAAAATTATCATCGCAAAATAAATCTTCAGAAATGCAGCTGTCAGCACGTGACAGGATAAAATAAAAAAAATATAAAATGTGATATTTTCTTTAAAAAATAAATGCAAATGATTCTATGATCGTTTGCAGTATCTGTATCATTTATTCCATAAATTATCTTTATTTACATTAAACCTGATTGAATTTAGACAGGATATGCATTGAAATCCGGACTTAATGGCATATTTATGTAATCGTTTGCAATATCTGTATCATTAATTCAATACTTTTTTCCCTTTCTCGCTTTCTTTGAAAAAAAAACATGTTTCATATTTTGGCAACATCATCGAAAAAAACATTTTTAATATTTTGGAAGCATAACCGATGGTTAAAACTGACGGATTTATAAAATTAAAGAATATTACTAGGAAAAGGTGTACTTTTAGAACTTCCCGTCCATCATCTTAAAGAAAATACTAATTTCAGGTCAATCAATGCCCGGAATTACTTCAAGGCTAATGAATATGTGATTTAATTGAAAATTTTAGAACGCTTTACTCATGGCGAACCAGCTGGTCGCCAAAGGCGGCTAGTATAAACATAAAAGCGAGGTACAATAATTAGAAGGCTTTCAGGAAAATAATACTTTTGACATAGAACATGGAAGTATGAATTCAAAGGAACACTGTTAAAGGTGGCTCTTTGCCATTGATAAATGTAAATCTATCACGGACTCTCCATTCCGCCTGAAGGCACACGTATAATAAATACTGGATGACCGGGTTTCAGCAACAGCAATGCTAGCGGGAACAATGGTTTGATATCATCGGTCATGGTACAACCGTCCCCTAAGGAAGCACATCCCGTCATCGATAGAAGAAGCCATACACCTCCCCCCTTTTCGTGTATCTTCCAGGGTGGAGAGATCCAACCACCATGCCGGAATCAGTGAATTATGTAAAAAAAAAAGATTTTAATTATTGAACCAGCCACTTTGTAGGCTACGTGTGGCATCGTTATTTATACTGCAATTTATCTTGCTATTGTCAATTTTGTTTTTAATTACTTTTTTGTTGCCCATTGTATGTGCCCATTGCCATTTCGCTCGTTTTTCTGTTAAAGGATACATTGGCAAATTGATTTTTATAGCAATCATTCGTTGAGTTAGCTATCCAGTTCTCTTTTGCAAAAATTATTTGTCTTGAAGCGTGACATCATTTTTAAAAATTGCAGGGGGACTTCTGAAAAAATATTTTTTGAACAATTAGTTTCGTATTCCAAAAATTTGTTTTCGATATTTCCTTTTTCACATTACCATGTTACATATAATTTATAAAGTTTTTAAGCTCCTACATCCACTTTTGACTTTGCAAGTTTTTATTCCATTAAATCTGGGTTCAATATTTTATTCGAGATACCTTCTTTTACATATTTAGAATTAACAACCCTCTGTAGCGGCACTCCTTTGCGCTTTTGATACCCGTATTCTATTGGAAAATAACTTATTTTTACTTGATGCACCAATTCTTAAAAATTGTCTGATGATTTTAGAATCACCCTGTACTTATACATTTTATATTAAAGGATGAGAATATTTATGTATTCAGAAAAATTATGACATGTATTATTTTGTTTTATTTGTATCTTTCAACAGGCCATTACTCCTGATCAGGAAAAATCTCCAGAAGTTGAAACAGAAGATAAGGCGGAAAATCTTGAAGAAACTATGAGTAAAGAAGAGGCTGAAAGTTCTTCAGAATCAGAAAGTTCCGAAGCCGAAATGGAGAATTTAGAAGATGTCCAAAGACTCATTGTGAAAAGGTCTTCGGAAGAAATAAAAAGTAAAGATTTTATGCCAGAAGCTCCTGAAAAAGAACCTGAAGCAGATCTGGAGCAAAAAGACGACGAATCGACCCCGACAAAGGCAGAAAAAGATCAAGATGTGGCTGAAACGGCAGTAAAAGATAAAGATGAGATGTTATCTGTAGAAGACGAAGAACTGAAAAAGGAAGAAGAGCGTCGCGAAAAGATGAAGGTTCTTCTCACAGGTTATCTTGAGTTGAAGACTAAGAAGGAAATCGAAAAAGCCATGCTGAATGAAAAGAAAATACTTTCTCAATGGCTTTACCCATTTCGTACCGCATACCAAAAAGAATGGGAGTTGGAGATGAAGAAATTGAAGTTGGGATTCCAAAAAGCACTTGATTACAAGAAATCTCATATCCATGCTATACAAAGAGAGAGGAAACTTGTAGAACTCAATCATCTCTGGGCCGACAGTGCTTATTATAGAATGTCTGAAGAGCTGTTTGATTTTATGCGGTTAAGGTGTGAGAAATTGAAAAATCATTATTTAGATGAACTGGAAGAGACAAAGAGGTATTATTTGGAAAGAGAAAAAGAAATCATTGACAAGTGTACAAAAGTTGAAGAAAGAGCTAAGGTTCTCGCATTCTTGAGGAAGTCAGTAAGAGATAAAACTCTGCAGAAAACTCACGAGACTTTGGAGAATTTCAAGACGGAAGGCGAATTTTTCCGCGCCAAAGAAATGGAGATCATCAAAGAAAAGCACATGACTTATGTTGAAATGATTGCTCAAGAGCTTCAGACCTCAATATCGCCCCCGGAACATAAGATGGAAGAGATAAGGGCCTTATTTGAAGAGTGGAAAAGAAAATATGACAGCTTTCTTGAGGTGAGTGACAAGAATAGAAAAGAACTCGAGCAACTTGGCGAAGAATTGCCAGGCTTGGAACTCAAAGTTGCTAAAGCTAAAACGAAACTTGAGGAATTGCGAGCTGAGAATAAGAGGATTAAGAGAAAAGAAGCTGATGAAATCCTCCACTTTCAGAAACTTTCCAAGAAATATGAATCTATACAACCAGCTCTTAGAAAAATGATAACTGCTAGCGAAGAGGTTATGGTAAAACTGAGAGAGCGCAAAGCTAAACTGGATAAAATCATGAAATTAAAGAAGTTTTGTGATCAACTTGAATGCGAAGGTGATAAAATTCAATTGCAGAACAATTTCCTCGATGAAAAAGAACTAAAGCAAATAGCTGAAAATGATTGCTTGCCTTTGGTCAGAGAATTGTGTAGTGATGAAGTGGAAGATCATAATTTACTTGAGAACATGCATCGTAAATTAAGCCGTGTGAAACTTCAAAATAAATTTCTTCAGCACGATATAGAAAATCTTAGAGTTGAAAATATGGCTTTAAGAAGTGACATGAAGAAATATCTTCATTTAATTGTATCTGGAGAATGGCAACGAATACCAGACAGCGAATTTCAATCGATGTACGAAAGCGAAACATCTCCTGAAGCTCAAATCGCAGGTTCGAAAGGAAAACAATCTGGCAAATACGATGCAAAAAATTTGAATTTAAAACTGCTGGATAGCAAATATGGAGCAACGAATGAGAAAATAGTAAAACGAGCAGAAAATATGTGATTTAAAATTTTTAAGACTAAAAATTCCTCATCTGAAAAAGTTAATGTAATTTCTATAATAAAATATTCATATCAGTATAGTTATATTTGAAATCTTTTGAGTCTATCAGAGAAGTTATTTTAAAATTATTCTGTGTTATATAAAAAGTTTTTAATACAGGAAACATGTATACATTTTTTTTTAAGTATGAAAAATTTATTTTATATTTTGCATAGAAAATTATACAAATTTAAACAGAAATGCAACATTTTGTTGCTTTGTATTTTTCATTAATTTGTACCCAAAATGAATTTAATTTAATTTCTTAATCAGTATAATATATGATGACAGTTTTTTTCCTTCTGATCAACGTCAATGCATTTTTGTCAAGATAAAAATTTTTGAAGAATATTGAGGGATAAGAACTGAAAATTAAATATTATTTTAATTGAATGAGATAAAATTTGTCTCTTTTTAACAATATTTGTCCTTTTAAATATTTTAAATAAATAAAATTTATGGGAAAATTACTTTTCCCGGACCAACTGATAAGTTAAAAACAAAAAAATCATTTGTAATAAAGTATATTATTATTATCATTCTTGACATTATTAGTTTTTAATTTTTTTCTCTGACTGTAATTTATACATAATTAATTTCCACATGTTTTAATAGAGTATAAATTGTTTAATGGATAAATTTTTTTTTTGTCAAAAATGATGGTGGTTTCACTTTTGTATTCTATTGGAAATGACTGAAAATTTTTCTATGAATGAAAACATCAAACCATTTTTAAAAATTAAAAACATTATGTATTTGTTATTTTTTAGACTCTTCTTAAAAATTGAATGTTACAAGCAGATAATTCAAAATTTTCAATCATAATTTATGAAATATAAACTTTGTAGAAATTAATCTTCTCTTCAAAATATCGTAAAAAAGGATTTGAATGTTTCAATTAATGAAAATGTATTTATGCTCCAATTCATTTTTCTTTGAAAATGGCTGAAAAATTCGAATACTAAATTATTCACTCCGTGTTGTTTACAATCTAATTTATTATTTGAAGTGTAACATATTAAAAATATTGTTATAAAACAATTCAGTCGAAAAAAATTTAGCATCAAATAGATATTATTGAATGTCTTTTATACCTGACAAAATGCTGGTAAAAAGGAAATAAGGAGATAAACAAATTCAAGGTGAAAATTTATTTCTGAAATAAAACATGAATATCTGAATGATGTTGCTAGTTTGCATTCGAAAACAGAAAAAAGAACTATACAAAGAATGAAAATAAATAAAAATGAAAAGAGCTTTTCATGAAAAACAACCCAATATATATGAAAACATTATGAACTAAAAAAAATGTATTTTATAACTTAAAGGTGTCCAAAAATTGATGTGGGATTTGAACTTGCCACCATTTGTGCTGTAAAGTGTTGACAACCTTATTAAAAAAGCCATTTGACAGTTGATAGTTTATGGTTAGTAAAAATGGAGCGTTATTACACGATAGAACAACATGTTTTCGTTGTCGAACAATCTTTCAAACATTATGAAAGTCTGGCGGCCACAGTTCTAAAATTTGAGATTTGATTCCCACCACCAGATCGTGTGATTTTACAACATTGAATTTCTTTGCCTGAAGTTATTTGAAGTCAATGTCTTTTGCTGACAAGTACGCATTGAAGGTGGATATTTAGCGCTCTTTCAGCGAAATTCAGCCACGTTTATGTAAAATGGTTATGGAAAATTTCGACAAAAGAGTGCACATTTTATAACAAACACATGGAGATCATTTACCTTACATAAGCATATCTTGTGTGCTTTAAGATTCAATAAAAATATAACAATTTCAAGGAAAAAATTGTCTTTTTTTTTTTTAATTTATTCAAACCCTGCTTTAACAAGTTGTTCTACTGTATAACGCTCCATTTTTACTAACCCTAAACTATATTGCGTTAATTTTGCGACACCTTTTATTAGATTATGTACTTGAGGCACCTCCCATTTTTTCTGTTCTGTCAAATTGCAAGAAAAAGAAGAATATAAATATCTTTTCGCAGCACAATATTTAACACCTTAAGAGTTTAGGACCTTAAATATTTATTAATGAAGGATAATTCATCGTTATTCCAGAGGTTTGATACAAATAAATTTGAAAAACTATATGGAAATGGCATTGATGTTACCAAAAAGCAAGGTTTTTGAATTTTAGGATGGTTCAAAAATTTAAAATCCATGTGTTAAAAAATATGTGTGCGAAATTTTATTCAAAACCCTTCAATAGGAGTGGGATGGCCAAAAACACACACACACCAAATAAACTGAAATTTATATATGTGTGTGTGTGTGAAGTTAAAAAATATTACAAATTCTTAAATTAAAAACATATTGGGATATTTTTAATTACATGACAATATATATATTTAACTGAACATCTATTCATGAATATCCATTAATTATGGACGATGAAAAAGATTCATTTTTTCAAAACATAAAACATTTTTCTATATACAAAATATTGAATTTGAAAAATGTTGCTTACACTTAATTATAATATTTTGCAAAAGACAGCAATATTTGAATGCGTAATCATTTCTCTTGTAAAAAAATAGTTTACAGTTAATTGAAATCGTTTTAATTAACAACTATTGATAATCCAGAAAAACAACTGGAACTTGAAGCTGAAAGCAAAAAGGATTTTTTAGGTTTTCCCTAAACTGATAAGGCGCTAATGATAACTTTAGAAACACACTCATTCTTAAGACTTTGTTTCATGAAAAAATTGTACTTTTCATTAAAGTAATTCACTATTTTCCTTAATAGTAATTCATTTTTTCAGCAATTTTTTTACCGAGAAATCCCATTTTGATTAACATTTTGTTACTTGCTGATACTTACGACCTCTGTGATAAATCCCTAAAAAATTTAAAACTTCACCAATTAAAGCTGTTCACGATAAATCGCCAACACTAGCTGGGAGAAATCATGGTTATCTAATATAAAATGGAGTTTGGAGTAATCTGAAAATCATCGAATAAACTGGAAGCTGAAAATCCTAATTCCATCTTATGCAAATTGTTTTTGCAATCAAATATTCTTATAACAAGTTTTCTTAGTGAATTTTCACCAAGCCAGCCAGGAAATTTTGTCTTTTGTTAAATTTTATAAGATGTTGAGATGAACATTTCAAATAATTATTTGATAACTGAAATACTTAATGAATCAAGCAAAATATTTTTTTTCAGGAAATCGACCAATAATTTCATTGGATGAGTCTCGATGTCAGCTTATACAGCAAAATGTGGTTGTATTTGGTTAGGTTTTTACCGTCTATTTTACACAATAACTATAAAAGAAAGAAATAAAGGCAACAATTCTTGATAAGCAATTTCGCACTCTACAGATCTCATACTAGAGTTTTTTTTTAAAGTATTATTCGTTTCTCATTATGGAATAAAAAATTCTGTTCCTTTGTTCCGTCTATTGAATATTCACTGGTTAAACAGAATGAAAGAATGAAATTTTTTTCTCTTTTCTCGGCAACTGAACCTCCTAGAAATCATAATTTATGTTAAATATATACCTCTAATAAATTATTTCACACTTTTCAATGAGTAAAAATTTATCCATTTTGACCTGCAATATTCAACACAAACTCCAAATGCTCAAGAAGCTTCAATTATTTTGAATAATTTAAAACAGAAACCAAGTTATCATTTTCCTCTCTTAATTTCTTAAAATGAAACTTTAATAAAATTTAACTATTCAAGAATAACTCGAACTTTAATTATTTCTTCCCCTGAAAATATTCTTCAATTATATCAACAAAGATTACTGATTATTTGTTTAGTTCTCATCTCAAATTTCAAGCCATATCATCATTCTCAAGAAAATCATTATCACTCTTTGACATATAAATGGAAATTTATTTTCACTTGCCAAACAACACTTAAAGATTCATTTATTCGCTTTTCATTCTTGTTTCTTCTATTTGCCTAAAGTGATGCATCTGAATCGTTCTACTTCTGGTTCTTCCTTTACATTATCTAGATCAATATCTCCGACGGCCAATCTTTTCATCTCGCTAAATAACTTTGAAGTCGGATCTACTTTGTTGAAATTATTTATTTTAGTTCTTGGTAATGCAACGTGAGCCATTTAAAGCGATGCTTTCCCCGCTGATATTGCATTAATCAATTAAAATCGTACTCTACCATTCTAATTCATTTTCTATTCAATGATACATTCATTTTCTATTCAATGATACATTTA
>JAPMOQ010017299.1:3261540-3282748 GCA_026543055.1 Argiope trifasciata
ATTTTCTATTCAATGATACATTCATTTTCTATTCAATGATACATTTATTTTCTATTCAATGATACATTTAGTGCTTTCTTTTTTATAGAGATTTTTTAATATGCGAAATACAGAAAATCGTTTTTTTTTTAATTACTACTTCTGTTTTAATTAACTCTTGCGTTCTGACGTCCAAAAATTTCACTTTGTCTAGTGACATTCAAAGCAGGGTATCTTGTTGAGTGCCACTACTTTATTTTGGTTATTGACTGTGAATGATAGTGCGTATATTGTGACTATTTTCACAAATCATCATTGAGGTTCACTTCAAAACTTTCTAATTTACATGGTTCCTTTCAGTAGAAAACAAAGAGGATAAATATTTATATTTGAATTCTCAATCACTGAAAGTATGAGTAGCATAAAAGAAATGGAAATTTATGTCCACTAATCAATCAATTATTATTTAATAATGCATCAATCGTTTTTCTTTTTCGGCCTTCCATTGATCCTGGTAGGAATCCTCTTCGGAGATGGTCTTCTGCCAGGACTTCATGAATAATTCTGAATACGACGATGAATAATTCCTTCATCTTTCGGAATACTACCCGTTTCAAGCTCTGTTTGTACAGGCGTCACCATCTTTTTTTGATTTTTGACTGCAAATAGTGGTACATTTATTGTGAGTCTTCTCTCAGATACTGGTCGAGATTCGCCATTAGAATTTTTGATTCTCTTTTTCAGTCTAAGAGCTAGAGGAAGCGTTGTAGAAGAGTAACTGGTTTTTTCAGTCGCATAATGTCTATGCATTTCTGCTGTGGGAATCGTTTCATAGTATTTTGGGTTTTCTATAGCGGTTTCAGGCTTAGAAGAGGGATTCATATTGAATGCAGGATTTGTAAAATGATCGCGCGAATTTGTGCTTTGCTGATTACTCGGTTCAGTAGAAGGAAAATTTTCAGAAATTCTTATGGTAAATTTGAGGAATTTGTCAGACTTTTGAGAATATTCTGTACTCGATAAAGAATCAGTCGTAGCGATTGTTGGATGATGAGTACCGAAATTTTTCAGTCTCTTAGTTGCTAAATATCCATGTTGCTGTAATGGAATTATCGTGCTTGGAATTTTAGAAACTTTTGAAACATCTTTTGACATGGGAGTATAAGCAACACGATGCATAAAGAGATTTGTTGTAACATAAGGAAATGGTTTTATAGTGATTGCATTAATATTTTTTCTTCTTCTCTTCTCTTCAGGAGATAAATAGAAGAAAATTAGTCGCTTATTTTGTGAAGTAAATCCTTTTGGGGTTTGTCTTATTCGATAAGTAGTTTGTTCTGTCGTATAAGGAGGAAAAACTCTATCCTCTGACGCATGTTTAGCTTTACCTGCAACCGAATAAAACCAAGGAATGGTAGAATAATGAGAAGTAGATTTCAGAAATTCTTTATTCCATTTTGATGTAATCGAATCTGCAAATAAAGTGAATCGCTTATTATAAGAAGTAGATTCTACCGGCTCTGAAATAAATTGGATATTCTTCTCTGTCAAATAAGAAGGATAAGCTAGTTTCTTATCTATATATTTATTTTTTATAGGAGGATGTGATAAAACAGTGGTTTGTGAATAATTATTGGTAGCTTTCCCCAATGCTTGATATCCTTTTGTAGTAGAAGTATTCAGAATATAAATGGGAGGTTTGTTATAAAAAGATAATGTTGCTTCTTGAATTGCATCCGGAATACTATGTTTCATTGAATAAGATGGATGTGTTGTTTTCAGAATTGATGAAATTGTCTTATTATTTGATGATGGACCGAATATTGATGTATTTACAGGTATTACACTAATTGAAGAGTATATGGGAGTATTAGTTTTTGAATATATTATAAATTTGCTTATTGGTCTTGTTGTTTTTGGAGATATGTATTGTTTGAATGAATATTTTTCAGTTTTCCCATTTTCAAGAGATTTTTTATTGAGGTCTTTGAAAGTTGCTATTGTTGAAAATTTGGATTTTGTTGACAGCCAGGTATCTTGGTTTTTCTGTTGAGTTAGAAGAAAAAGAATATTTCTAGTTGTAGATAATAAAGAATTTCGATGAACAGGTATTATAGGTTTTTCAACCTGGATTTTATGTTGCCCATTTGTGCTTAAATGATAGAACACATTCATATAATCAGGAGACATAAAATTTCGAGTAACAAATTCAGAAGTTGGTTTAGAATATTCTTCAGTCGCCGTTTTTTGTTTTTTGTTAAAAGTCGGTAAACTAAAAATTGCTTCATCGAAAAATAGATTTGATGGTAATGTAGACACTTTTGGCTCAATTATATATTTATAAATATTTGTCATATGGATGTTATTATTCTTTGTTACAAATCTATCTTGATAAAGTAAGTCAATGCTGGCGTTTTTTTCATAGTTAGTATTGAAAGTTTTATCAAGTAGACTTTCTGATCCATGAATATTTTTCAAGTTGATATGCATTTTTGGTACAGAGATTCCTGCTGATGTTTTATAAGTATCTCTGTAATCAGGCGAAGATATTTTGGAAGATGCATTTTCATACTTAATTGAAGATTTAGTGGAGTCTCTGTGTTGATGAAGGGGTATCTCTGTTGTGTGGTAATGGTAATCACAAACAATATAATCATCTGGACCAATTTCTACCTTTTGAACTTTGAATGATGCTGTAGCAGGCGGTCGAGGTTTTGAGAGCACCTTTGGAACACTTCTTTGATCGAATAAAAACTTATGAGCTGAATTAGATCGCAGCATAGAAACAAAAGGTTGTGAATCAAATTTGGTGGCATTGACAGTTTTGCACAATATGATATAATTGAGCATAGGTTTAGAAATAGAGAGTGGAGGTAAAGCAGTCTGAAGCTCAGCTTCTCGAGTGATTTTTGTTTGATAGATATCAGATAACAAATGTGATCCATGAGATTTCTCAAGAGCATTTTGAGAACTATGTGGTAATGGTGATGAGAAAAACTTTGAGGTAGTAGTAATTTTGGGGATAACTTGAGTATTAGAGTTTATAGGATATAGATTAAAATCAGAAGTTGATGTGGTTTGTAAGTTTCTTTTGAGGTAGTTGTTAGTAGCGCATTTAATTGAGAAAGGTTTTGCATGAATTTCAATACTTTGAGTTGCTTTCGGTTGGTAAACCAATGCTTGATAAAGAATACTGTGATAAGTTTTTTCTTTTGTACTTTCAGTTATATTCTGTGACATAGGTGATGATGAAGTTGTAAGAAACTGAGAAGAATTAGTCAATAAAGTGACATCTTCAACTTTATCACTTACTGAAGTTTTTCTAAAATCAGATGTCGACAATGTTTGAGAAGTTTGTTTCAAGTAATTAACGTTACTATAAGACGATTGATATCCTTGAGTAATTTTTTCTTCATAAAGTGTATTTTTATCTATGTATGGAGTTAGATTTGGTATAGAATGTTTGGTAATACGGTAAGAAGTAGGTAATGGTGGAACTGATGGAAAATAATCGGATGTAGTTCTTAGAGTGGTAATATGTTGTTTAATTTTTGATGATTTTGTACTAAAATCTACTGATGGTAATTCAGTCTTAGGAATCATCTTTTGATTATTGTTTGCACCTTTGGATGCTAGTATTTGAGATAAAAAACCATAATCATCATAAAGTCTAAAGTAAACTGGTACATAATGATTCGATTCCGTCGAAAAGTCATTTTTGTTTAAGGTCACACTTTCTTCATTTACAGTTTCAGTAGCCTGTTCCTTCTTACCATCATTGTTTACATGTGAAAAGTCAGCAGCTTTCTTGAAATATTCTGGATTTTTATTAGAAGTGATATTATGCAAATTTTCCGTCTCCTTACCAAAATTTTCCATTTTTATGTCCTCTTTCCAAACTTCTCTGTTTAAAGTAGAATCAGGAACGTACTTTTTATGAATTTCTGTACCACTTCCATCAAGAATGACACCATGATCACTTGTTTTTATACTCCCATCCTTATCATCTGTTTTCTCCAATGATTTTTCTTTTTTAAAATCTATTACGATAATTTCATGATCTATAGTAGTTTTATTTCCACCGAGAATGACAGTATGTTCTCTTTTGTTGAAGAGATTTTCTTCTTTATCATTAGAATTTTGATTATGCTCGATTTTCAAAACAATTTTTTCATTATTATTGGGTTGATTATTTCCATGATATTCGTGTATTTGAATTCTATTTACACCTGGAGTGACAGAATGCTGGCCTTTATCAATATATTTTTCACTGTCATAGAGATATTCAATATGTGTCATATGCCCAATGTTTTCTCTGTGATTCTGAGTCTGTTCATCACTCGCTTTGACTTCTTTTCTTTCTACAATTACATCATGTTCATGCTTGATGTGATATCCTTCATTGTCATTTCTACTTTTATCATGTGCAATTTGTGGCGCATGTACACTAGATTTTCTTTGCTTAAGTAAATACTTTTCATGTATTTCGATATTTCCTCCTTGTGTATTGATATCATATTCATGATTTCTGTTTACATCATGCGCAGTCTGAGTTGTTGCATGTGTATTGATTTCTATTTGATCAGGAAAAGGCTTTTCATGTACTTTAAAATTATCCCTACTCGAAATAATAGCATATTCATCATCATTAGTTTCATCATGTGCAATCTGAGTCGTATATTTAAAGATTCCTTGTTGATCAGAAAGGTGCTTTTCATGTATATGCAGCCCATCTAAAAGTATATCATGTTTGCCACCATTATTTTCATCATGTGCTATGTATTTTGGTTGCTTATTGGTTTCTTGTTGATCAGGAAAATTATTTTTATATGTTTCGATTTGTCTTCCGTCTGGAACAACAACATGTTCTCTCTCCATAAAATGCTCTTCATGGGCATCGAAATTTTCAATGTGCTTGACTTTCCCTACGTCTTTGTGTATATGGGGAACGAGTCCTGTCTCTTCTTCAATTTCTTTTCTGTCAAAAATAGTATCTTGGTTACTTTTAAGATCATGATCATCATCAATATCGCTGATATATTCATCATATTTTTCCTCTTTTGGCCCATCATGATTTGGATCTTGATGCAATGAATAATCATCATGTGTTTCATACCCATATGATTTCTCATGAGATGGTTCAGCAGGTTCCTCAAGCAATTCTTCATCATATTCGCCTTCATGAGATGGATAGTCGTAATGCATTGCCCGGTTGTAAGACGTAAATATAAGCTGAAAATTCAAATGTAATTAACTTTTGCATAATAATATTATTTTGTAATATTTAGTATACATAGAATTAATATTTATGTAATATTTAGTATATTTAGTACTCATGAATCGAAGTAGTACTGCACGTCAAAAATATATCTAGATTATTTCATTTTTTATAAAAAATGTTAATATAAAGCCTATTTAGTATTATTGATAAAAAAAAAATGATAGAATAAGAATAATACTAAATTTCTAAAACTTTTAAGTTATCAATTCTAGCATATAAATAATAAAAAATAATATTTTAGAAAGATTTCATGATGAACATCTGTGGCGAGTATGACGAATAATGTGTGAAAAGAGTATTACTCTTAAACGAATTTTGTTGCATAAATTTCTTAACAAAATGTTCCTTTTTAGAAATTAATTAACTTCAAGTAAATTAAAAATCATTTTAGAAATAAAAGTTAATACTTGGGAGACGAGCATACCATTTTTTCATCCGTTTCATAAATCAGTTGTAATTAATTTTACAAAATATTGCTGAATTCGACAGATGAATTCGGAAATAGTATTAAGCACCAGAGAATGAAAAACCGATGCAGAAACTGCTGCACGTCTCGTCTAGTTGAAGAAAATTGCATATCACTGGCTCTTCGAACCACCCGAAAGCACAAGGATAAATAATGTTTAATTACGGGAACACCACAACAACTTCACAGGCAGGAACTGCTGTTGAATCCTAAGGGCCGTCACCGGCCACTATACAATCCTTCCCTAAGGAAATACATCCTATCATGGATGGGTGGAGGGCGACCCCAGCCTTTTCGTGTACCCTCCAGGGTGGTGAGGAGGTGTCGGGGTAGTCAGCTGTATACAAAAAGAAGAGTAGCGAGATCTCCATGCCGAAAGCATCTCATCCTCAATTCGAGGAGCTCTCTCCCAGGATATAGAAAATCGCAATAAAATAGATAAGAAGATGTCTGATGGAGCAGAAAGGATCAATAATATTAAGAAAAATATTTATTCGATGTAAAGAAAGATTACAAAACAGAGAATGATACATCTCATTTAAAACTCAAAGAGGAGACAAGTGAGAAGTTTTCATGGAATTTTTCGAAGTTGTGGTCACAAAAGACATCACACAGTTGCCATACTGTCTGTAATCCATTGATTCGTTTGGACACTACTTTTTCAATTTTCACTAACGAGATTTCTGACTCTATGCTTTAATACCCACTATCATTTCTCTGAATATATAGGTTGAATGCAGCAATATCATGTTTATCCTGAAATATGCATTTTCCATTATGTGCATCTTTTTTTAACAAGTAATTACAGATAAGTGTATGTTTAATGTCATTTAATCGTTATGTAAATAATGCTCTCCATTCAATGAATTGAATTTTTTGTGTGGTTTTTGAAACAAAACTTTTGATTTTCAAATTATGTGCAATATTTTTTACGAGTATATGGGTTGAATATGGAACAAATAAATAGGTTGAATTTGGCAACAACTTTTATATCAAGATATATGTATTTTTCATTATGTGCATCTTTTTTTACGAGTAATTACATCTAATTTTATGTTTATTGTCATTTAATCGTGATGTAAATAATGCTCATTAATCTCCAAATAATTTTTTTTTTCTGTAGTTTTTGAGATAAAATTTCTGATCTCCAAGTTTTCTCTCCAGGAAAGCTGCGAACATTCACAAATGGTAAAGCAATACATTAAATCTATTAAAATGTAATTTCGATGAAAAAATTTTATAAAATTCTTACACAAAGAATTTTGATATCTTTGAACAATTGCTATTCAAACTTCACATTGATTAAACAATTAAACCATAAATTTTTTTCACAGTTTTAAGATTTTGAAAGTTTTGATGGCAATATAAATGAGCAACATAAAATTGTGAAAGCATAAGAGTTGAAAAAGGTTGTAAGAATTCATATGTAGAAAGAAAATCATAAGCGATCAATTTCATCATAAAAAGAAAGTGATACATTTACAGAGTAGGCAACATAACCGAAGTTGGGAATGGAGTGTATGAGAAAGGTTAATTACAGAGAAGAAAAATTCAATTACATTACCTAAATACTATAAAGTCTAGTAGCAATCAATTAAAAAATATATCCGGAAATGGCTCGTTATCCTGAAACTAATTATTCGACTTTAAAACTGTAAATTCCTTTTTCTATATATTTTCTTTAGGTGTAAGAAATATTTTTCACACTAAGAGCTGCCTTCATATTTAGATTTAAACAAACTCAATTATTTTCAAATTGCAACATCTATTTTTGAATACATATCTAAATTATCCAGATTAAAATGACGCGGAAAATCTATATTATTTTGTGATTTTGCATAAAGGATTTATGAGTTTTAAACTATGGAAAGATTCAATTAAAAGTGATAAATTTAAAACTCCAGTTTTTTTAGCGTATTTTAAAGTATAATAAATAATAATAGTTATTAGTTTACATTAAAATATTTATTAAAAAAGACTTAAATAATCCTTAAGCCTTTTTAAAAATATAAAAATATATTATATACTTTTTTTATTTTTAAATTCCCAAGTTAAAATAATTTTGAATGAGAACTCACAGTAATTTTGATGCCAATTGAAGAAGAAAAATCTAAACACCAAGTTTGAAAAAAAAAAAAAAAATAGTTTTTAAGATGTATAGCAATAATCAAAAGTTTTCAGAACAATATTATTTTGGCTTTCTTCAAAAGGTGCCTCAAATTTACAACGAGATTCTCTGGCAGTAATTAAAAATTCTTTAAAAAGAAAATAAAACATGTCTTTTAATGGTGCTTAGATTAAAACATACAGTGTTCTTTTTTAATCAAATTTAAGGATAAGGAGAAAAAACTAATATATGTAGTCAATTATAATCCACTTATATTTCAAATGAAAGTTTAAGATAATTGGGAGCTTACTGTAGCTATACAAATGATCTGCGGAATTATAATTCATGAAAATAATCCTTTGAAATAGAATTTTGTCCGAAGTAGGAATTTGTACAACAGTAAACGCATGAATGAATAAAGCATTAATGAATATGATACAAAAAAAAATTCTTGTGTTTAAATAATGCAATGGCACTAAACTTAGAGAAAATGTTTTCTTTTTTTTCAAACGATATAAAAAAAAATCTTCCGTAAATTACCTACTCCTATGTAATATTCTTTCTAGTAGAAATTAAGTACTAGAAAAAAGCTTCTAAAATTGATTCAAAGCCATTTAAGAATAAACAGTACTATGCCTTTTATGCTTCACTTTTTTAAAAGAAAATTTAAAGAAATAAATATCAGGGTCTTTTGTTAGACAACTGCTTAAAATTTTTTAAATTTTAGCATGATTTATTAATATATTAATTATTAAATTTATTCGGAATATTTAAAATTATTTTAATAACATCCCGATAATATTTTTAACAATTATTTGTTGTAATTAAATGAGCAAAACAAGAATGTATGTAGATTTCTTACTTAATCGTGTATTAACAAATGAAATGTAAATGAAAGAATGAAAACATTAGAGTGACCGATTTGCTATTTTTGCTTATATTGAAAAAGTTCCCTACATTTTTTTTCACGCGTCTCTTGAACTTGAACTGATTTATCTAAAATTTTATCAGTAAATTTCTCTTTATTCAGAATCATTTTGAAGGCGAAAAAAATAAGAAGATTATACAAAAATATATAACTAAATTATATTTTATGTCAAAGCAATTTACATATTTAAAAAAAAGATTATGCTTTCAAGTTGAATGACATATTCTCTTTGAATTTATTTTTTACTAGCCGCCTTTGGCGACCAGCTGGTTCGCCATGAGTAATGCGTTCTAAAATTTTCAATTAAATCAATATTCATTAGCCAAAATTAAAGAAATAGTTAAAGTTAAAAGATTCAGTTATTAGTAGTTAAAGAGTCGGTAACTTTATTCGGAAAAGCTTTTTGAGTTTAATGCTCTAATAATTTATTGATTATGCTTCCAAAATATTAAAAATATTTTTTCGGTTTTTATATACATTTTTTTATTTTTTAATATTGCCAAAATGTTAAATATGTTTTTTAAAGAAAGCGAAAAATTATTGAATTAATGAGACAGATATTGCAAACGATTATAGAAATATGCCATTAAGTCGGGATATCAATGCATATCATGTTTAAATTCAATCAGGTTTACTGTAAATAAAGATAAATTATGGAATTAATGATACAGATATTGCAAACGACTTAGAATCCTTTGCCTTGCATTTATTTTTTAGAAGATATCACATTTATATATTTTTTATTTTATCCAGTCACGTGTTAAAAGTTGCATATCTTTAGATTTGATTTGCGATGATAGTTGTTTTTTTTATTTGAACTTCCGGCATTGTTTTATTTTATTTTATCCAGTCACGTGCTAAAAAACATGGTTAAAATATATCTTTAAAAATTCGTTAAAAATAGAAGCGTGAGTTATACATTAAAACACCAATACCATTAGAAAGCTAATTTTTTAAAATCCTTTAATTGATGTTAAAATCATGTTTGTCCGATAATATTTTCGGAAGTTATAGCGGAAAAACGTCGAAATTTTGCTTAAATTTTAATTAATTCAAATTCAAATTAAAAATTCGAAAAAAAGGCTCCGAGATGCCCATTCCCAATCTCCAAGGTATATATGTACCAAATTTGGTAGCTGTAGGTCCAACGGTCTGACCTGTAGAGCGCCAACACACACACACATTGAGCTTTATTATAAGTATAGATATAGATATAGATTTGAACTATATGTCTACTTTTTTCGCCGGAAAAATGAGTAGAGTTTTCTTTTAAGTAGGAAAATTCAAGTTTTTTTCTCTTCTTTACTTTTTTTCTTTCTTTCTTTTTTAAATTTTTACCTATTTCGTGTTTTAGGTTTTTTTTTTCAGTTTTGAAATTTTTTTTCTCATTCTTTAAATTTTATAACTATTACTTAGTCATGGATTTAGTTTAAGTCATAGATGAATTCCTTCTTATATATATATATATAAACATTGAATGAGCATAAATATTTCGGACATAAATAATAAATATTGTTAAATAAATTAGACAAAATTAAAGACTGACTGAAAAAAGTCAAAGCATGATTTTATCTTATGATGCAGTTATCAGATTTATATTAGCAAAGAGAAAAAAAAAACAAAAGCAAACAATTAACAATCGCTTCAAAAGGCAAAAATAATGTTCCACTATTTGAAGCTATTGAATTTTTTACAATCAATAATTGCACGATATGAATGGATTTCAAATGTTGGTTGAAATGATGTTTGGTACTCCATCATGTGTCTTCATTTTTAAATTTAAACATTCTTATTGAAAGGAAATTTCGAAAAAGACATCTTCTAGAAAGTGTGAACAGTTACATGAAAATCCTATTCAACAGAAATGATTAATGCATTTTGACACAGCAATTCAAGTGAACCAAAATGATGAACATTTCAATCATGTTTTTTTTTAACATTCATAATAAATCATTCTTTGCCGAAACAAAACACAAAAGTCACATTTCAGAACATTTGAAGAAAACACTATCTTACAATAATGATTAATACCACTCTACTCCATCAATTCAAATGGATCCTAATTGTTATTAAACTGAAAGTACTTCAGTCAATTTTTTTTAAAGCATTCTTAATAAATCGTTTGTACCATTAACAAAATAAAAAAAGATTGTATGGAAGAATTAAGTGAATAAACAACTGTATCTCTTATATAAATATTCATCGAGTTGTATTGCTCTTCTATGGAGAACTGATATTCAATTATCGTTTGGCGTCGAATAAAATCAGTCGATTCTACTTTTCATCTGCTTGCTATTATTTTAGTCTGTGGTTCAGCTAGCTATTAAGTGAAAGATATTTTTTTCTTTTTAAGTCACCACTATGATCAGAACGGTACGTTCTATTAATTTCATATTTAGATTTTGTGTGCATAATATAGTTCTCACGCATTTAATTCAATCTATGAGTACTACTTTTATAATACAAAAAAAATCATAATACTTGAAATAAAATCTAAAAATTAGTTATATTTGTCTAATTAAGAGACTTTTCACAAATGTTCTGAAATTTCGAATGAATCGCATTTTTCTTGCAGTAAATTCTTTATTCATACAAGTATAATATTTTATAAAAATGAATTTAAGAAGTTTATTAATATGTAAACATTTTATGGCTTTCGTATTTATTGGAAACTGAAGCTAGGGGCTTGTAATTAACTGTATGGAATTGGAGAAGTTTTAATTTGTAGTACGAAAAATATTTATAATGTAGTGATTAATTTATTTATTGCAAAATGTGTTTAAAGTATTGTAAGTTGTTTACGAATGTTTTGCAACATTTTAGAATGTGTATAAAATGTTTGAAAGTGTTCTATATCGTGATACTTCATCAATTTCATTCCTTTAATTAGTGATAAGAAAGAATGCGAGAATGTTTAATTTTAATTTATAACATCACTTTATTTTTTAATTTAATTTAACTTTCTAAAAATAGTGTAAATGAGAAATTGTACATCAATAAAATAAAAAATCTATATTCATACGTCATTTATTTTATTGAATTTAGAATATAACGAGTACATAAATTTTAATTTCGTAAAACAGAGCTTTGGAGCATATTTTCAGTAAAAAAAAGTCATTTTTATAGAAATTTAAAATTTAAAATAAATAATAACGATATTATCATGGATAACTCTTTTTTAAAACTACAATTATTTTCCTAATAAATTTATACGTTTTAAGTTTTTTTTTTTACAATTTGTATCATAGTTCAAATTACTGAATTTGTATTCACATTATTATATACATATTTTTTGTACTCTCACAACTGCTACTATATAAGGAAGAATAAATTTCAAAACTGAAATATAAACGAATCAAGTCTTAAATTTTACCATGTTATGATGTTTTTACATAGAATTTTAATTTCTTTAAAAATTGTTGCTAAAATTTATATATCTCTTTAATTCTATATTTCTAATAATTTATATAGCTGATAGTGCTTGAGTGTAAAATAGCATAGTGTCAAATGTATAAATTAATTTTATATGCGATATTACAATCTTCTTTTTATAATCTGAAATGTTTTTAATTTGAAATAGGGAAATCAATTGAACCAGACGGTTTTTAGATATCATCAATCACCAATTTCTTCCTAATATCCTTTGTAAATGCCGTCAAATGGACTAATGAAAAAGTAAAATAGATCTTATTACAACTTTTCCTAAAGTACGTTGTTTAATGCAAACTACAAACATAGCCGAAATCGTGAATGGAATAGGACGAGATTAGTTCGAACAGATAGAATCAAGTGGCATTCAGGAATTGCTTGAATCGCAAAATGAAGATCTGACTGAAACCGACTTGGAGGAAATGTTAAATTCACAACCCATTGAAGAAGAGACTTCAAAAAGCACTAGAAACGTGACATTTAATTTGAAAAATCTTAGAGAAGGTTTAAGAATGGCAAATGAGCTTTGCGATTTCTTTATGAACATTGATCCGTCTACGGAACGACGTTTGATTTTTAAGAGGCAAATTGCTAAAGCGACTACTGCGTATCAGTCTGAATTGGAGATTTTAAAAACTGCCAAAAAAGAGAAAAATTCTTTAAACCATTGCCTAAGCCTTAAGATAATTAATCAAAATGTTCGAAAACTTCAATTAAATTGATTTATATATATATATATAAACACACACACACACATATATATATATATAAATTCAATGATTTTTAGATAACATATTTATCAAGATTTATATTATAATATTGACGTTTTTTATAATATTGTTACATGTTTTCAGGTACTTTTAAGCAGCTTATTACTTCTTGTATTGAGTGTCCAACTTGAAGCTGAATTTATAGATTTGGGAGAAATACTTTCCTTTTTCCTCTCACCAATTTCTTTTTACCACAGAATAATGATGAGACGAAATCAAGAACTAGCAGCTGCTTCTTTAGGTAAGCTTTTATATCTCATTAGTTTGAAAAAAAAAATGTTTTATTTCCTGAAAGAATATGAAATTATTTATTTTTAATAGAGTTGTTGATCGAGTTTTCTTTTAACGTTTTTATCTAGCTTTTTTGAGTGATTCCTCCTTTCTTTCAAATATTCGGCCCAACAATATCATTTCTTTTTGGCAAACCTTAATTTTTTTCGGATGCAATTTTTGATTAAATGTGATTCTAATAGTTTTATGCTAATCCTAAAAGCTGTTTGTTACCATTTGCTGTAGCTATTTCTTGATAACAGATTTTTGACGAATTGTCAGATGGTTGGTGCAATTTTATTTGCTTGGTGAAAAATCGGATACTAATTTTAAATTGTGCCAAATATAGGAAATATTTGTTTTGATAAAATTTGATCATGGGTAGGTGACAAATGTATATTTGTAATTATTTCGTTCAAACTTAAATAATTGCAGGTAGACGCATGCGAAACTTAAGTATAATGAAGCCTCATCCCCTAAAAAGGTTTTTAAAGTTTTTTTTTTTTGTGATTACACGGTAAAGTGTAATCACAAAAGATATTTTATCGATGTAAATGCATTTACAATATTGTTTTGTATACAATACTAGTAGTGCTCACACAACGCTGCCCGTGGTATAACATCCAAAGAGTAAAATTAATCAAATATCAGGAAATGTTGTTCTTTTACTTCTTCTCTTCTGTCTTAAATGAATGCCTTTCTCTGTTAGCAGACAGGTGATCATTTCGCTCCTCATGAGATGTATTCTATCTTTGTGATTGAATTGCAGTGTCATTTGAAAATTGACGGTTACTTCTTTCAATAGAAGACATTTCTTCCTTAAGCGTGGACATTCTTTTTCTGATATTCGCTGTCCGAACATGTCTTTCCTCTACGTTTTCATTATAGTGCAGCAAAAGAAACGTTTTGACATTTAATGTGCAGCGGCCATGGTTATATTTCCTTTTTTTTGGGGGGGGGGGGCATAATGAGTTTTGAATCGCTTCTTAAAATCAGACACAAACAAAGAAATGCATCGCATATGCATACCAAAGTACTTGTTTTTGCACATGCGTAGTTTGAGATCTCCGCACATGCGTGGATAAGCACATATACTGTCATTTTAAGCATGCGCTAATCGTAAAAGGAAAAATAATTAACATCGCATTTACAAAATTCCATTTCTTATTTTGATATGACTTCAATGTACAAAAACTTTCCTCAATAAATACCTTACAAAATGGTACAAATATCTTCAATATAAGCTTCGTATTTTTCGAGTTTTTCTTCTTCAAACATACGGACGCTTTCAGGAGAATTCTTTTTATTCTATGTATAGATTTGAAATCAAAATGCAATTATTTCGAATTCTTTTGTTAGTCATTACCGGCAAACAGACAAAAATCACTAGATTAAGAGACTTTTCAGAAGACTACCTGGAGTTTATCCATGAATAAATACATCATCTAGCAAAATATAACCGTATTTAAATGCGATTTTTCAGTTTTCTGATTAATTGAACAGGATCAGCTGGTTCGAATTGAAAGAGATTATTCGAGTTTGATAACTAATTTTCTAACTAAACAAAGCGGTGATTTAATTATAAGTTGATGAGCTTTCTTGTACAATTAAGTTCTTTTTAGCATTTAGATTTCGAATCAATATGAAAATAGCTTCATTTAAAAGAATTAATTATGCGATGGATGGTTCTATAAAATAGAAAAAATTATACTAGAAAGGTGCACTCACAACTACGACGTCACAATGTCATATGTTTTCTTTTTATTTAATACTAGCTGGTACCCGGCGCTTTGCTGTAGCAGAAGAAATAAATTTGGAAATATCATTTGAAATTTAAAATAACTGTCTTATTTAATTAGGAATGATAGAAAGTATAATATTTATTTTCGTATCGGAAATGAATATATTCATTAAAATTGAGCTATATATAAGGGAGAAGTGTAAGAATATAATTGCATTTTTTTAAAATTTTAGGGTTGGCAATATTTTTTTGTTTTTTCCATTTTCAGTAGAAACAAATAGGTGCAAGTAATAAATATTCAAAGTTTCATCGCAATCGGATGAGCGGTACGGCATCCCATAAGAGATATACATATAAACATTCATTTTTATTTATATAGATAAATTTTAAACTATTTACCTTTGTACAAATTAAATGGGTTGTCTCAGAAAATAATATAAAAATTCCGAATTCCGTTTACAAAGGCAAATATGAAAGAACTCGACCTACATGAAGAAAACAATCCCCTAGGAAAACATCAAGGAAAGCCACATGTCACCAAAATAAAAGGGGTGTTCAAATGAAAAAGTACGAAACGGCACTGTAGTTATAAATGAAGATCCACTGATTAACCAATGTCCGCTACTTGTTGAACTTTTCGAGCACAGAAGAAACACTAACTCCGATGTGTAGTCTGATACATTCCAAAGACTGCGCAGGTCTATCAAGAACAAAAGACCGGGGCTAAGCATTGAGGGTGTAGCTCTGCTCCGTGATAACACGCGTTCACACATCTTCAGGGTTAAACATGCAGAACTGGCCAACTTCAAGCAGCTCGCCCATCCGTCCTAAAGTTCAGGTATGTCGCCCTTCGATTTTCGTGTTTTGTCCCCAGAAGAAACATCTGAAAGGAAAGTACTTAAACTCGCACTGCGAACTCAAGGACGCTTTGAAGAACTTGGTCTCTTCCCGGCCACAGGAATTCTGGGAACAAGGAATCTTTCGGCTCGTTCATCAGTGGTATCACTGTGTTCAGGTTATGGTGTGTACTTTGAATGAAGTTTGCATTTATACCACCAGTGTCGTTTCGTATCTTTTCATTTGAACACCTCTTGTTATAAAATAGAAGATTGGCAGCTGCTTATTCACATTAAGATTCTTCAAAATGTGGTACAGTAGTTCTAAATGACGGATAGTGAAACATAAGGGAAGATAGACTAAATAATAGAAATAGACAAAAATTAAATGCAAAAATAAGTGCATGTGGGATAATAACAATATGATGACAATACATATTGTTGATTAAGTATCATTCTAGTTTTTTAAACGGTAGTTTCTGTACAATCAGGTTTGCAGATTCTTGATAAATTTGAATTTTAGTGAAGTTCCTGACAGTTGCATTTATGCTCAGTGAGTTGAAGTTCAGTGTTCACGTAGATGATAGCAAAGGTCACACTTTTCAATAATGTGCGAACTGTATTCGCTGCTTTCTAATTGGAAAATTGTCATCCATGCCTGTACTTGCTTATTTTTATAACCTCCGGTTTACTTGATGGTTTTCAGATTACGCCAAGAATACCAAAACAGTAAGTTCACTTCGCGATTTTTAGATTATTCCAAGATCGACAAGTTCCAATATGTATAAAATGCCAAGATTTCGCCAAGATGGCTGAATTCCCGGGTTTACTTGCCGGTTTTCAGACAAACAGGGCAAGAATGTTAAAATAAATGGGTTGTTTTGCCAGTCACCAAATTAAGTCGGCGATGATTTGCATTTTTTGTTGATTTATTGTGGTGGCCGTTAAAATAAACTAGTGTAATTCTTTGGCAAAAAAATTTGGCCTGATGAACTTTAACAATTCAATGATCCACGAAAATTTAATAAAAGCAAAAATTTCTTTTCTGTTCTGATTTAGGTATTGAAACTATCATATTATCATTATTTTTATTATATATTATTAAAAACTCACATGTATTAAGTATTTCAAAAGCTTTATACTAGTTGAGAATAGAAATAATTAATATACAAAGCATTAATTTATAGACATTCAATAATTTAATTATTATTAATTTGTATTTCAATTAATAATACTAAAATTTTAATATTATGGAATAAAAAATGTGGGATTTGTATAATTTTCCCTAAAGATGTAATTAATTACCTTTGATTTATTCTTTTTAATTTTGTATATTTACATTTCAGGTCAAACTGCATTTGAAAAATACAGAAGAAAGCACTGGCTTGGTCTACCAATTGTTATTCGAAGTAAAATTAAAACATTCTAAATTATTAAATTTTAATTCAGGATTAAATTCAAATATATGCAAGGAGATTATAAAAGAATATTTCTAACATTTTACATCTTGAGTCAAAACAAAAAGAGCATGGTTATGATTTTAGCTTGGTCCTTTTGATTTGACTTTTGGCTTTACAGTATCAGCCGTTGAGCTTTGAGAGTAATATTTTATACATTTTGAATTTTACGAAAAGGAAGGCATTTTTAAAACATTATTATGATAATAAAAGCGAAGTTAAAACTGATATCCAAAGAAAACAAGTTTCTTTCCTTTTTCATAACTTTAACATTGATCTAAACAAGTGAGAAAAAAATTAGATAAAATATTAATTCGAATTTCACTATTATTATAAATTAAGTTAAAATTTATCAAAGATAAAAATTTAATAAATAAATAAATCTTATAAATAATAATATTAAAAAATAAAACCTTAATAAATAATCTTAATAAATAAATAAATCTAATGAATAATAATTTTAATGAAATCTTAATAAATAAGTCTAATAAATAATAATATTGAAATTATAAAATCTTAATGAATAATAATCTTAAAATAAAATAAAGTAATAAAATTCCAATAAGTAATAATCAAATGGAAATCTTACTAAATAAATAAATCTAATAAATAATAAAAAGTAGTAAAATTTTAATAAATAAAATAAAATAATAAAATGTTAATAAATAAAATAAAATAATAAAATGTTAATAAATAAAATAAAATAATAAAATGTTAATAAATAAAATAATAAAATTTAATTAATAATAACCTAAATGAAATCTTAGTGTATGCTTTTAATAAAGCTCAATGTGTGTACGTACATGCAAGTGTGCTTGTGTGTTGGTGCTAAACAGACCAGACCATTTGGTCTACAGCTACGAAATTTGGTACATGTACACTTTGGATGCTGGGAATGTGCACTTGGAATTTTTAGTTAGAATTTCAATTATTAATTAAAAACTAACTTTCCCTCAAAAAAAATCTTTTCATTTCTCCACCGCCAAATAACTAAGGCTTCAGTTTTTTTTTCTCACACTAATAAGGTTAACATTTTCCGATCGATTATTTCAAATGATTCATTCCTTTTCTTAAATTTTAATGCATTAAAAATTAAACATTGTTAATTAATCGATTTTTCAATTTAATTTTAAAGTACTTTTGAATTAAAATAACTATGCAGATTGGAAATTTTTAATTCCAATCTGCATTGCATTACCATGACTAGCATTGAAAATTAACGCATGCCTATTATGTTCTGATTATTGATAATCATTTTCAATGGATACGGACTTGATTAAAAAAATTTTAAAGCCAGTTGATGTTTTTGTAATTAAATTGTATTTATGTTAGTTATATATATTTTTATATGCTTATAGTTTTAAGTACCTCTTTTTTTAACCTATAAAATAACTGCTTTTAACCTATTAAGAAAGTTTAATTGTTTAACCTTTTTTTTGATTGATTCTTTTGAACGATTCTTTTTATTTTCTTAGTGTTTGATGCATTTAAAATTAAACACTGTTAATGAATTGATCAGCTCATGATGAATCTAAGAAAATTTTGTTAAAAAATTCTTGAGATATTACATACATTAAAAAAGATATTCTTAAGGGCCCATGATGTTTAAATGCTATATGACTGTTTTCAGTAACCATAATATAAAAAAAAAACTTTATTTCAGGAAAAGTATTATTATATTAATTACAGTTAAGCATTTCCACTTTAATTTAAAGCATACATTCTATGGGAGCTGACAGAAAATTACGTTATGGTTGAAGCCTTTATAGCATCATGAATTATATGAATATCAAAATTTGAAGTTTTAAAACATTTGGATGAAGAAGCTATTAAAATGGGAACTACATAAAATATTTGATTATTAAAATTTAAACCAGCATTAAGATTGTTGAACCGGTTGGTCACTAAAAGCGGGTAGTAAATAAATAAATCTAATAAATAATGATAATAAAATAATGAACTCTTAATAAATAAATGAATGAATAATAATCATAAAATAATAAAATTTAAATAAATAAATAATAATAATAATAAAATAAAATCTTAATACATAAAAATAATAATATATTAAAATCTTAATAAATAATAATCTAAATAAATTCATTGTAAATAAATAAAATAAATTATACATGGGATATGCCTGTTTGAAGAAAAATATACAGATATGATATCGTTTTCTTATTTATAATCATCTTATTATTTTAAATTTAAATTTGTAAAGTGATATAAAAGTGCGGTTTATAATGTAGCGAATTCCAGAATTACAGGAGAAAACGTTAATATATAGTTTTTAATTAATCAGAAACCTAATTAAACTTTTCAAAAATCAATTTTTACTGAGCACCTTATGTTCTAGGTGTCTTAATTTTTGAAGAAATTAAATTAAATTTATAATAAAGATTCCGGCTAAATATTAAAAATTAGTTATTAAAAAGTTATTAAAAATTAATTTGTTATTAGTTATAAAAAAGGAGATAATGGTTATATAATAACAGTTATGTAACGGTAGTAAAAGGTTAGTTAAAATGAAAATATTTTATGTATTTTATATTTAGAGGTTATTTTCATATAGTTAAAAATCAATTTTATTTCAGAAAAACATGTAATTGTTATAAAAATTCAGTAAATCTGCATTAAAATGTGTTAAAAAAAATTAGCATTTATTTAGAATTACAAAGACATATACAATTACGTTCTACATAAGTCAGGAAAAAAATAATATAAAATATTGACAATTATGACGTCTGGAGTATTTTGTAATTTTTAAAAGTTGCAGACCTTTTAATTTTTAAAACAAATAATATATTTTGTTTCAAAAATTTTTTAAAGCAATTTGACGTATTTATATTTTAATACATATGCATAAAAAATTTATAATACTTGGTGAATAATTCAAAAAAATGAATTGAGTTCTCTGTTCCCTTAAATGCTAATAATAGATTAATTTGCTAGCATTGCGGTTGTTTTAGATAACTTGCAAAAGTCTTTTGTTGGTAGATTGAGTTAAGTTTGATGACAGAAGAGTCAAATTTGTCAAAATTATGTTATCAGAGCATTAACATATCTTTAGGTGCTAATAGTCAATGAAAATCATTTCTTTGCACAATTAATAATTTTTCACTTAACATAAGATAATTTTGTTATATTGCAGTTAGTTGCAAATTGTTTGTTTTAGTATCAATAAATAATATTTAAGATTAAATATCTAAAGATCTTGAAATACTAATTTCATTTATTTTTAAAATGTTACTATTTCTTCAAAAGTAAGATTCAGGTTAAAAAGTAGGAATAAAAACATTTTATTTTATTTTTCTAATTCATTAATATTCTATAAACATACAACAGTAGATAAATTTTAATTTGACATTTTTTAACCATAACCACGAATAACTCAAAAGCTTCTGCATTATAAAACAATATTTGCGATTTTTTTTCTTTTTGCTTCGTAGATAGATACCCAGTAGTAGGCTCAATAAGGAAAACAGCAGATTATGATGGTTCGGGGGTCGTATTGGGTAAGTACAGAACAATAAATGAATATAATAAAAAGTAAAAGTTGAAATATAATCTTGCAATTATCATTCAACTCACTATCAAACATTTTTATTTTATTTTGAAGATGGGAACGTTGCAGTAAGACTACCCAGACTCCAAGCAGACGGTACTCGTATAATGTCCTTTTAAAATAAATGTGATAAAATTTTCAAATTTTTTCTCGTAGCAATGAAATACTTATAATCCGGTACTTTTTTATCATGTAGATGGAGATTATGTAGACGAGAACTTAGCAGTAAGACTACCAAGACTCCCAGCAGATGGTACTAGTAGGATGTCTTTAGAAAGTAAATGTAAAATTTTCAAGTTTTCTCTTAGCCATGGAAAATGTTTATAATCAGATAACTTTTTTGTCATGTAGATGGAGATCTGTCTGTAGGAGATCTGGG